>CM065639.1:66287773-66345117 GCA_033220585.1 Dipteronia sinensis | reverse complement strand
GCCGAAGGCCTCTCTCAATCCCGAATTGCCTAGTTGGACTCCTATTCACAAGCACCGAGACTACCAGTGAAGAGATACAATTTCCTATCCATTAGCGCCACTTCCATCCAAAACCCAACTCGCTTAACTTTTGATCCAAAAAAGCATGATCCAAGCTATCATAAGCTTTTTCAAAATCTAATTTGATCATAAGACCCCCTATGTTGGATTTCTTCCATTGATGAATAATTTCTTCCGCTATAACAAAGCTATCTAAAATTTGTCGGTTTTTCACAAAAGCCATTTAGGAAACTCCACTCACCGAATTAATGACTCTCCTCATCCGATTGGCTAACACTTTTGTGAGGATTTTATATAAGGATCCCACCAAACTAATCGGTCTAAAGTCTTTCATAATTGTCGGCTTCAGACATTTGAGGATGAGAGCTATAAACGTCTTATTTAACTCCTTCACAATGATGCTTCCCTATGGAATTCCTCCATGAACTTCATAAAGTCTCCCTCATTCACTTCCCAATTGGCTTTGATAAAATCTAAATTGAAACCATCCGGACCCGGGGCTTTGTTACCGTCACAACTAACCAAAGCTTCCCACACCTCCTCTTTTGTAAACTTTTCTTCAAGGGACCCTCTTTCCGCAGCTGAAAGTTTCTTAAGATGCAAGTCATTGATAGTAGGATACCTCCAACTAGCATTTTTATAATGCTTTTCAAAAAATTCTGCCACCCCTTCCTTGACCTCACCCGGATTCGATTTCTTAACCCCTTCAAAAGATAATTCGTCTATATAATTATTCTGACGCCTACCACTTGCCACATTATTAAAGAACCCAGAATTCCTATCGCGTTCTAAAAGCCATTTGACTCTTGATTTTTGCCTTCAATATTTCTCCTCCATTCTAAGAGCCTTCCAAAATTAGACAACACCTTAGTCCTTTCCCGACGCAAAGCGTCCGTCTAACCTTTAATATCAGCACTAGCATCTAACTTGGCACGTAGAAAAGCTTAGAGCATCCACAATGCGGCTCAAAAAAGACTCATTTAATAAGACCCAATTGTAAGTGGATCTAGTTGGGGGCACGATGGGGCACACATAAGACCCAAATAACAAGCCTCATTTGTGGAACCCACCAGACTAGATCTATCTAGAGTTCCAAATGGGGAACTCAATTTGGAGATTGTTCAATGATTGAAGTTTGGTTCCCAATAATTCTTAATCATTGGGTTTTATATATAATTTAAATTTTAATATATAATTATAAATAATTATATAATGAAAAAATATAAAAATTTTAATTTTAATTTTAAAATTTTATTTTAATGAAATTAAAATAATTTGAATGAAACATTAAAAAAAATTCATTTATTTTACTTTTTATAATATATATATATTATATGTAATTATAAATTTAATTAATTATATATAAAATTTACTATTAATAATGTATAAAATTGAATTAAAATGTAAAAACCTATAAAAATTAATATTTTGATTAATTGGTAGTGTTGATATTTAAAATATATTATATAATTTATTTATTGATATATATATATATATATATATTATATTTTAAAGAAGAGTAATGATTATTTGGAAAAAAGTAAAAAAAAAAAAGTGGATCCAATTTATCTTTTCAAATTTAGTTGCATTGTGGGAAAAATGGACCTATTTAGAGAGGATCTAAATGGAAATATCTTTTTTTTAAATAAGACCCACAAGTGGTGATGTGACACACAATGAGTCTTGTGTTTGGATCGTGCCCATTGTGGATGCTCTTAGAGTGTGGTCAAAAACATGGTTTTGGAGAAGACATTATAATGAGTTAAACATGGATTGTCAATGTTTGGGTTCTGCAAAAGTTTTGTTTGTTTATTTTATTTATTTATTTATAAGAAATTATGAGTTTAATCCCGTTCACATTGGATTTGTTTTACATTCAAGTGTTGTAGTTGTGTGCTATACAAAGAAAAATTAAAAAGTTTTTGCAATTCATAGGTGTTGTTGTAATTATGTGAAAATATGTTTAGTATCATTATAGTAGAAAAATATTATTATTTGGTTATTATTTGAACAATTTCAATTAGAATCATCATTATTTATTATGATACCACAATTTTTTATTTCTACAAATAAGAAATCCTTTTGAACAAATCAATTCGACGTTTCCAGTATAATAAGATAGAATATGAGAGAGAAAAGAGAGAATCCGAGAGAGAGAAGTGTTGAGTCTTGGGACCAGGCGAGAAGAGCGGATTTCAGAGGGAATCTTCACTCTATCTTTGTTGACAACCTTAATCAACAAGCAGATCTGCCCTACCTGTGGGGAGTTTTCAAATGTTTTGGAAGGGCGAGAGACATCTATCTACCAGCGGCCAATAGATCAAGAAGAAGTGGTTATGCATTTGTTAGATTTGCTACACTGGAGGAAGCTCAAAGGGTGACAGAAATGACAAATGGGATGCACATATATGGATGGCCTATCAAGGTAAGTGTAGCACAATATGGATGGAAAAATAGAAGATTCAAGATTCCAAGAGAGGCCGGGGGAAATAGCGCGGAGGAAGGAACGAGTAGAGGGCAACATCGAGAGAGTAAGGGGATGCTCAGAAGGCGGAGAGGCAATTGCTCCTTTCTAGAGGTGGTGAGTGAGTCCATAGGGAAGGAACAGCACAAGGAAAATTGTCGGGAAGAGGAGAAGCTGTTGGCACTGGACAGTAAAATCTATAATAGAAAATGGCTTGACACGAGTGCGATTGGGATGCTTAGAGAGTTCTCCATTTTAGATAAAGTAAAGAAGAGACTGAAGGATAGAGGTTTCAGATTTACTACTAGATATAGAGGAGGAAAAGCAATTTTGTGGGACTTTGAATCGGTGTTCGAATGCGAGGGGTTCATTAAGAGCAGTTTTTTCTGGGAGGATTCTGATGGGATAAAACGCACCACTAACAATAACAAACAATATATCCCTCTCTTGTGTGAACCTAATAGGAAGCAATTAAATAGAGCAGCAAACAACACAAGCACAAGCTCAATCACAAACACAAGAACACCAAGAATTTACGTGGAAAACCTCCTTGAATTGAGGAGGTAAAAACCACGGGTCCTCTGAAATCTCCACTATCAAAATATAATGGGAATACACAGTTCTCTCTAGTTAAACTAGAGGCATATAACACAACAAATCTCAAGATTAAACTAATCTTGACAACACATGCAATATTAGCAAGTAAAACAAGAGAGATATGATTTCACAAACTCGAATCCTCTGTTCTAGGTGTGTATCTCTCTACAGAGATTTCCGATCAACGATCCAACCGTCCAGATTGTATAACCACGAGTGAAGAAGGTTCTGTCCAAATCTCAGCTCAAACGGACAACATATGAAAGAGATATCTCTCCTTTACGAAACCTGTGCAGTACCTCCCCTGTTTTCTGTCCAGCTCTGTTCGGAACCGCAAAAGTCACAACAAGGAACTCCGATTGATAATTCCACCGTCTAGAATGTATATCGGTTGTGTTGAGAACACGCCTGCAAAATTCGAGCTTGATCCGACCACGTTTAGATCTCCGATTAGCTCTCTGAAGAACTCTGGACAGTAGACTCAAAACCTAGAATTTCTGCACTCTTTTCTTTTTCTCTCTTCTTCTCACTCTTTGCACACACCGATTGCTCTCCTCTTCTCTTGTCTCTTCTCTTCTGTTTTTCAGCTAGGGTTTTAACCCTTTTATACACCATGTAAAATGACTTAAAAGTCCTCGGGCCATCCACATATATTATGTGGCTTTACCATGAATACATGATAAACTTTCTTTGGGCCATCTCCACATTTGGAGGAAACCCAACCCAACAGATTCATTCATCTCCATGGACAAAGAGGCGAAACCATGGGTAATACAATCAAAGCCGGTATGGGTTCACATTTCAGGAGTCCTGTTAAGCCTCTGGAATGAGGCATTTTTTGGAAAAATAGGAAGTCATTTGGGGGATCTTTTACATATTGACAGAAGCACTGCTATGAAGAGTAGAATTGACAGGGGAAGAATCCTTGTTTTGCTCACTAAAGAACAATAATGTCCCTGCAAAATAAAGGTGGTGCAAGGAAATTACTCCTTCTCAGTTTTGGTCGAAAAGGACCCATGTCCGGTCGATTACGATTGGGTGGTGGAGGTCATGGGCTTAACTATACCGGAATCATAGAGGCTACAGACCAGGAAGGAGTCAGTAAGGTAGGTAAAAAGGGGGATAGTTGGCAGGAAAGAGATAAGGGCATGATAAATAAGAGTAGGGTGCAACAAAAGTACTGCCAGAGAAGAATGAAAGGTGACAGGTTGGGATGGGATGTAAGTGACTCAGAGAACTTTGTCAACTGCAAAGGCAAAGAAGAAGTTGTAGTTGACAAGGGGAAACAGGCCTATGTCAGAAAAGAAAAAAAGAGGACATCCCATCCAAATTGTGTGAATGGCAAACTCGAGATAGAAAAGATTAATGAAGTAAGGAGTAGGACAAAAAGCTGGACTTCGTCATCTGATTCTGATGTGGAAGAAGGATTTTTAAGGAATTATGGGCTACAGAAAGGTGAGAGTTCAAAAGTCAAATCTATGGGCAAGAGACCCAAGTTTGTTGGACCAACTGTGAACTATGGACAACAGAGAGAAGGGTATCATTCAAGCCAAGGAGATGGGCCGGTAAAGGAGCAAGTAACCTCTTCTAAGAATTCTGATCCAGAGTCTAATCCAAATAGAGAAAGCCCATACAATAAAAGATGTGTATCTAAAGGCCCAAGACAGATATTGGTCAGACATACAAATCAAAGACTGGTGTCTTTTTCGGATAATGATGGGAGGGTTGTGAGCCTGCCTCTACATAGGCATGTCCAACTACCCATATGTGATACAGAGGGAGGCCAAATCAGAGGGAAAGACTTGAAAGCAATTCCTTTGGCAGTGGAAATTGATGGTACACAGTCAACACGAGGCAGAGACAATCTGCAAACAAAATCGGCTATGCCTAACTGGAACCTTAAGGCGAAGATTGCTAGGGTGGTTGAGAAAGGAGTGGCTTTAGGCCACATATCTAAGTCTAAGGAGAAAGCTTTACGTCAGAAGGATGGCACAAGACAGAATACTCAAAACGTTGTGTCAACAGGGAGGTTAGAGAGGCAGAGCCAAGATGACAGCACTACATGAACAAGCTGGAATTTGGATATGGAGGTGGCAAAAGTCATAGAAGTGGGGTTCAACTTCAATAGCAAGGAAAAAGAGATAGGGGAAGTGATAACAAGAAGAGCGAAGGAAGACGAAGATAGCTTGAAGAAGGTGGCAGAAAAGTAAGGTATCTGTTTGTTTGAAGTTTCTGGGTTTCCTACAATTTATGATTATTATGTCATGGAATGTGCGTGGTCTCGGAAAGGGAGAGAAAATGAGGTCGGTGAGTGGCCTTGTCCATAGGTGTAAACTAGAGATACTCATGATCCAATAATCCAAATTGAGTACTTGTGATAGTCAAGTTATCAGATCTTTGGGGGGGGGTCTTGGTTGTCTAGAGGCATGAGTGTTAATGCAGTAGGGGCGTCGGGAGGCATGATGACACTGTGGAATGAAGGTTGTTTCAAAGTGGAAGCTTGCATCTTTAACAAAAACTGTATTATTCTTGCTAGGACACTAGTTAAAATTAATAAGGAGGTTGTCATATGTAATGTCTATGCACCATCTATTGAGTCGGAAAGAAGGAACTTGTGGAATTTTCTTTTGTTCAACATGAGATCGCTTAAAGCACCTTGGTGTATTGTGTTGGAACCCAGAGTTACAGATTGCGCAGCGGAAGGTTTTAAAATTTTTTATGCAATCATTAAACTAACTCATTTGTACAGTAATAATCAAATTAAATAATAAAGTGAAGATTCATACCTACGTAGGAGGCTCCTTCACTTTAATATGAACTGCTCCTGATTTGAACCACGTGATATTCCTCGCTATCTCCCAGAACTGGTAACAGCGTGTGGGCGCATCACGATATTCAAGACCTGTATGGAGGAAGAAGAGAAGAACACACACCCAAGAAACAAAAACTAGAGGTGCAGCACTTGAGCACGCCACACCCTATAATTTTTTTTCTTTTTGTTTTTTGCTGTTTGTGTTTTGCTGTGTGTTTTTGGTGTGTCACGATCACACTATTTTTCTTCTCTTTTCAAGTGCTGTGTATATCTTTCTCATTCGGTTCTCTCTTGCTTTTTGTTAAAAAATATATCTCATATATTTTTAAAAAACAAAACCGAAAATCTTATTTTGATTTTCAAAAAAATATCTCATATCCTTTTAAATTAAATATTTATTTTTGAATTCAAACATTTCAAATTCAATTTCAAATATTTAATTTAATAAAATAAAATAATCATATTATCTTATTTTATTCAAAATCAAATATCAACTAACACCCTCTATTTAGTGATTAACAACATAATAAAATAATCTTATTATTTAATTTATTTAATCACCATTATTCATTAATTAAATAATCTCATTATTCAATTAATTCCCGAATAAACACGTGTCACTTTCGTAACACAATTAATTGGACAATCCAATTAATTAACCGTGACCCTTATTACCTAAATCGATCGGGCTAGCAAGGGGACCTAATGGACCCACAGTATTTTGAGCTCCAATAATCCTTAGAAATTATTAATTAAACTCTTTAATTAATATTTCATGATTATTAACTTCGGTGTTATTCCACTAAAAACCCGAAGCTGCACTCTCTCAACTATTGACGTTTTTACACAAACCAGTAACTCTCGGTGTCCATCGATATAGCTATTACATATGGTATAATCCTCCATAAGTAGTTCATAATTAGAGCTGGGTCATAATGTCCGTTATACCCCTCTGATCATATCTTTCCATTAAGTACCATTAATTCTCTAATGAACAATAAATCCTACATTCCTTACGGAATTAGGAGAGCGCTCATATTGTTCAAACCCCGAATCAACCCTTAAGTGAACTACCATCTACTTCTCACAAGAAAGAGTGGATTCCACTATTGTGTACAAACCTTCCCAGCCACAAGCCAAACCGCGATCCCAACATACGGAGTATATTGATCGGGAATGTAACTCCGACCTCACTCATGGTATATCAAAGACCACGATCTAACCTGAAGGAGTCGATAAGACACTCAGGATTAAGATCACCCACATATAGCTATCATAAGTTGATATATATGAATCTCATCGTTAAACGGATCTTAGTGAGAGATTCATATAGATCATGGCCCAGTCGTATATGATCACATCATACAAGGTGCCTCCATTCTCATATCTACATATGAATGATCCAGGATAGGATCACCGTACACTACGAAATGGACCACAGCTGTAGATTAACCACAAATAAAGTACCCAGCTTTATTTGCTATCTACGGACTCTTTAAATTGCTCGTTTCAAACTGAATCCATATATATATGGCACTTATATACTCAGTTCGAAATTACATCCAGCAATTTTGGATGTTAAGTGCACATGTTATATAAAGTATGACACTCAAAATGAATGAATATACTACTTCTTTTATTTATGTTCAAATTACATTTACAAATTACAAGCTTTAGGGCAAAAACCCCAACATATTGGAGGGGACTTCAATACTGTCTTGGAACCAACCGAGCGAATCGGGGTGGGTTGTCATATGGGATCTATTAGAAGCTTTAGGAGCTTCACTTTTCAGGCCAATGTTGTTGATATTCCTCTGCATGGGATGAGATTTACTTGGTCCAATAATAGAGAGAATCAAGCTTGGGCAAGGTTGGATCGTTTTCTCATTTCGCCTTCATTTTTACGGTGGTTCCCTAAACTTATTCAAAAAGGGCTCCCTAGAGGGCTCTCAGACCATAATCCAGTAATGATAAGTGAGAGGGGTGTTGATTGGGGAACGAGCCCTTTCCGCTTCTTTAATTGGTGGTTAGAAGAAAAAAACATGATGAAGGAAGCTATAAAAAGTTGGATTGACTGCCAGGCCACGAGATCCAAAGGATTCATCCTCCTTTCCAAGGCCAAAGCTTCAAAAATTTCCCTGAAAAAGTGGATCAACTCCAATAAGATAAAGGCATTGCAGGCAAAAGAGGTGGAAGATAAGCTGGCTGCTCTTGACGCAAAAGCAGTAATTGAAGGTTGGTCTGAACAATTAAGACAAGATAGGCTAAAATTGTTGGAGGAATTATGGAAAAGGTTAAGAAGGGAAGAACAAAATTGGAAACAAAAATCGAGGATCATGTGGTTAATGGAGGGTGATAGAAACTCTAAGTTTTTCCACAGTGTAGCAAATGGTAGACGAGGTAGAAACCGGATCGTGGAGGTGAATTTAGAAGGAAATAAAGTGACAGATCCTATTCTCATTAATAAAGGTATTTTTCAGTTTGTTAAGAGTCATTTTAAAAAAGGAATCGTGGCAGAGGCCAAGTATATCAGGGACTTGCATGAAGAAGCTGTCAGCGGAGGAGAGGATTTCTTTAGAAGACAAGTTTTGCTCAGAGGAAGTATGGTTGGCTATTTCGAATTGTGAGGGCAACAAGGCCCCGAGTCCGGACGGTTTTAGTTTGAATTTTATCAAAGCTCATTAGAGTGTCATTCAAGAGGATTTCATGAACTTTATCAATGAGTTTCACAAAGACGGATCGATTGTGAAAGAGATAAATCAAACCTTCATAGCTTTGATTCCGAAGGTTGACAAACAGGAAAACATGAAGGACTTTAGGCCCATATGTCTAGTGGGTTCTTTCTACAAAATCCTAGCTAAGGTGTTGGCAAATAGGCTAAGAAAAATTATGGACTCTGTTGTTGGAGAAACTCAAATGACTTTCGTAAGAAATCGTCAAATTTCTGACAGCTTTGTGATAGCCGAAGAAATCATCAACACTTGGAAGCATCAGAGGGAAGGGGGTTTATTAGTGAAGCTTGATTTCGAAAAGGCATATGACAGCGTGGATCATGGTTTCTTGGATTCGATGATGACAAGTATGGATTTTGGGCGAAAATGGAGAGGGTGGATGAAAGAGTGCATTTCTACCCCGATGTTGTCTGTTCTAGTTAATGGAAAGGCCACTCCTCAGTTTGGCATGGAAAGGGGCCTAAGGTAAGGTGACCCCTTATCCCTTTTTCTTTTCAATTTTGTTGTGGAAGGATTAAACTGTTTGCTCAAAAAAGCTCTTGAGTTAGATTTGATTGGTGGGGAGAATTTTGGCGGCAATAATGTTCATATTACTCATCTCCAGTTCGCGGACGATACGATTCTTTTTCTAAAGCCTAAAAAGGAGTACATTCTTAATGCAAAGCGAGTCCTTCGGTGCTTTGAGTTGGCTTCGGGCCTAAAAATCAATTTCTTCAAATCATGTGCAGTTAGAGTGGGAATTGGTAAAGCTTTGGAATCAACGCAATGGGCTGCGGTCTTCGGATGCAAGAAGGCTTCTCTCCCTTTTTCTTACCTTGGCTTCCCACTGGGAGGTAAACTGAATCTACAAAGCTTTTGGAATCCTTTAGTAGACAAAATTGAGAAGAGATTAGCCACATGGAAAAGGAATTTATTGTCTAGGGGAGGGAGATTAGTTCTAATCAAAGCAGTATTATCTAACATCCCTATCTATTTTTTATCGGTGTTCAAAATGCTGATAGAAGTAGCAAAAAAATTGATAAAATGCAAAGAAATTTTCTGTGGGGTGATGGGACTATTAAAATAAAGATGCACGCAGTGAATTAGGATGAGGTTTGTAAAAGTAAGGCTAATGGTGGGTTCGAAATTGGGAAAATGAGGGACAAGAACCAAGCCATGCTTGCAAAGTGGATATGGAGATTTGGGAGGGATGAGAAAGCGTTATGGAGACGGGTCATATGTGCAAAATACAAAGTACATGATCATTGTCTGTTCTGGAATTGGCATGTTAATAGCTCTGATTCCTTTTTTATCAAATCTATTGAGTGCTTGTTGAAGACTGGAGCGAAAACAGAGACTTTAATTAAAAACGGCTTTACAACGATACTTGGTAAAGGAGATAGAGCAGATCTATGGTCTGATATCAGTGTGGAAGGCAAGCCGTTGAAGGAAGCGTTTCCGAGATGCTTCGCATTAGCTTCTAAGAAGTCAGGTGTGATTCAGGAATTTGGGAACTGGAATGGTACTAATTGGTTGTGGAATATAGTCACGAGATGCCCCCTCCTCGATTGGGAAAAGGACCAAGGGAGATGCTTCAACACCTTCTTGTCATGCATCCAAATTCGAAGGAACATTTCAGATAACATCGCATGGACAGCAAACTCCAATGGTTTATTTTCTGTTTGTTCTTTTAGAAAGGCGTTAAAGAAGGATGGCAATGTTAGTGAGAATGTCCCAAGCTTCTTATGGTAAGGTTGTGCCCAAGTAAAGTTGAGGTGTTTTGTGGCAATTGTGGAAAGGTAAAATTCTGGTCAAGGAGGTATTGCAGCGCCATGGGATGAAACACCTAGGGGACTTGGACTGCCCTTTTCTACAAAAAGGAGAAAGAATCTATTGATCACCTCTTCCTTCAATGCCAGTGGTCGAACTCTCTTTGGTTGAAGTGCATGTCTTGGTGGGGAGTCAACAGCTGCAACAACAAGTCTACTAGAGGTTTGATGGAAGGTTGGATAGGTCTCTGCCTAAAGAGCACACAAGAGAGAGCATGGTGCTCCCTATTAGTGGCAACTGTGTGGACTATATAGGAGAGCAGAAATCTACTGGTTTTTGAAGGGAAGGAGCCGAGCTTTGAGCAAGCCACAGATTTGGTGAAATTTCGATTAGCATGGTGGTTCAAGCATCTAGGGAGGGGTTCTAAGGTTTCAGTGGAGGATCTGTTACGCAATATCAACTATCTTGGTGTTGATCATAAGAGGCAGATTCATAAGCAAATTGTGGACTGGATTCCGCTTATTTTGGACAGTCTCAAATTCAATGTTGATGGTTCTTCCAGAGGCAAACCCGGACCTGCAGGTATGGGTGGCATTTTGAGGGACTCTAATGGGAAGGTTCTGTGTCTTTTTTCTTGGGGATTCTTGACTCTAATGCTGCAGAGATATTGGCTATTAAAAAGGCAACAGAGTTGTGCGTTTCTAATCCAGACTTGCATGACAGGGAAATATCGATCATAAGTGACTCCAAAGTAGCTGTCTCTTGGACGAACTCGAGCGATTTTGGGAGCCTTGAGATGTTTGATACCATTTATGTAATTCGTAGCTTGTTAAAGTCTGTAGAAGGTCTGAAGGTCGTTTTTGACTCCAGAATTTTTAATTCTTTTACGGATAGTTTGACGAAGATGGGGTCCAATAGCTGCGGGGATTTTGTAGTTTGGGGTGATGTTTGATCTGTTTTCATGTTGATATCCTGTTTTTCTGTGGTAGGGGGTGGCAGTCTTGTCTCTCATGGCCCTTTGTCCAAGGTCCCCTGTTTGCTTTGTTCTTGTTTTTTCAATCAATATATTGCCTTTCAAAAAAAAATAAGAATACGAGAAGAAAGACCACTGGTTCAACGGTTAGTAGAGATTGAAGAGTCAATTTAATTTATTTATGATGTTGTTGGGGTAGTAGGGCATGCACGCATGTACTTCAGTCAATGCCCATTTTAAAGACCCTTTTCTTCTAGAATCTATGCAAGTATATACAAATAATTTGACTTTGTTTTTTTGTTCAAAAGAAAAAAAACAGAGGACATTAATGCATATACCAAATTTTTGAATCAAAAAAACATTCCCAAATGTCAATCAAATACGTCTTTCAAGTCTATTAGATGGATGAAGAAGTTTTTGAAAAAATTTAGATTAAAATTCAATTATACTAAACAAATAAAAAAGAAACTAAACTATAAATGACGGGACAATGTTTTTTTTTTTTTGAACAGCTGAAAATATTATTGAGGGATAGAACCAAAAACGAACGGGAAGCCTAGAGCATCCCATTAAATTAAGGATCAAAAACTTTATTAGCACTCTTACTTCACCACTTTTGAAACTAACACAAACTTAATAGTTAAAATTTAAATAATACCAAAAGATAAAAATGCCCTCATCTTTATTATTATTCATTTTTATGACTAATACAAACTTAATAATTTAAATTTAAATAGTACCAAAGGATAAAATTAAAAGGCGACGAACAAAAATCAAAAGGAGGTTACAGGAGTTGGAATAGACACGGCTGAACTTACAAAGCTTCTAAGAAAGAAATTTGGGTATGCATTTTTGGAAATCGTCGGTGCTGCCTATGACAAGAAAAAAGAAGAAACAGAAAAAGAGGCCAGGATGGAGGTGGTTTGGCCTTCTTATCATGCTGCGGTGCCTTTTTATTATCATGATGCTCATCATGTGGCTTGCTACAGAGACTCTAACTCCAGCTGCTCCATCATGTGAAATTTATATACACATACAAATCTCGCAAGAGGGAGAGAGAAATAAGAACTTTAATTATGTTTTTGTGTGTGCTTATTTTAGGAATTATTTATTTGTAATAAGTTGTTATATATACTCTATGCTTGCAGTACTAGTTATCTCAAGCACTTTGTCATATTTTATTGTTTTTCATTTTCTAAATAAGAGATCAGGAAAAAGCCAAGGAGCAGGCTGCTACTCATCTATTCTTCCAATTTTATATATGATCACTTTCTAAGTATAATATTATATTAATATTTTGAAATTCATCTAGCAGACCAAGTTCAATAGTTTCTGGCTTCTTAAAATAATTAGGAATGTCCATGAGAGAGAGAGTTAGTGAGAGAAACTCAAATGTTCGTGGGAAGGAGGAGAAAAAAGATTTTAGGGAAACGTTGTTCTCAATCTTTGTTGACAACTTGAACCCTAGAGTTGATTTCGTTTGTCTTTGGGGAATTTTCAAGACATTTGGCAAGGTAAGGGATGTTTATTTGTCTTCAAAGAACAGCTCAAGACGAAATGTGTTTGCTTTCATTCGCTTTGAATCTCTAGAAGAAGCAAGTAGGGTGACAAAGAAAGTGGATGGGATGCTGTTTATGGATGGCCAATAATTTCGAAAATGGCTTCTTTCGGCTGGAACTAACGAAGAAATGGTGTGCATAGGCTTTCTGGTTTGAAAGATGTAGCTGGTGACCAAAAGGGAAGAGCAAGAAGTGATACATGGTGGATGGATACGCCACAACCTCAAAGTGAGAGGTCATTCTTAGAAGTGGTGAAAGGTGAGAAAAAAAAAAGTTATTGAATTTGGTATGGATAAGCATGATAAGATGGCATCTATGTCTTGGGATGGAAAAAGTGATGGGGGTAACTGGATTAACAGGTGTGCGGTGGGAGTATTGAAGGACTATACCAGTGTCTCAAGGGCGAACTACCGACTCAGTTCGAGGGGATTTTCCTTCTCTTCCTCTTATTTAGGGGACAAATGCATTGCCTGGATTTTTGAAAATGAGTATGAAAAGGAAGGCTTTATTATTAATATATTCTTTTGGGATGACACTTTCTCTTCAATGTAAAGGTGGAACAATTCGTTTGTCCCTCAAACTAGGTTATTGTGGGTCAATTGTGTAGGGATTCCATTAAATGCTTGGTGTTCAACGTTTCTCATGAAGTTGGGTAGGTTTCTAGGAGAACATGTGTTAGTGGAGGAAGACACGGTTCTTAAAAGAAGGCTTGATAGAGGAAAGTTCCTTGTTTTGATTCCTCAAGATGATATTGGTTCGTGCAAGGTCAAGGTGCAAGTGGGTGATGAACATTTCCTGGTTCGTTTGGATGAAGAATCGGCACTGATAGACTTTCAATGGCTAGTTCATTTTCTGGGTTTGAGGTTGAACTCCTCTGATACTGATTTGAATATTTTGTAGAAAAAAGCAGTGATGATCCTCTCTCTAACAATGAGGCCCGCAACATTACTCCTACTGTGCTAAACATGGAAGAAAGTGTAATGGGAAATAGTGAGAAAAGTGGTCAGGTTGCAGATGAAGACAAATTGGCTTCAAAAGGTGAAGATGGTCAGAAAATTAACAATAAAAGCATGGGTGGGAAGAGATCAATTGTTTATGCTTTAATCGTAGTGGGAAAGATGAAAGTGTGGGGAATAGAGACAATTTTGGTGTCAAGCACATGGGAGAGAGAAGTAAACAGCAAATGAAAAATGAAAAGGGAATAAGACAACACATAGGAGAGAGAAGAAATGATTACATGGGAGAGAGTACCGAAAATGATATCTTAAAGCCAACAAAATCTAGTGGGGTTCTTTGTATAGGTGAGGCTACTAAAAGAGGTTGCTTGGAAAAAAAAGATCATGATAGTGAAAACATGGGTAGTAGTGGAAGATAGCAATGTGGTCCCCAAGTTAGGAAAGGGTGGAGTGGTGCAAGCTACTACAGGTAGGGGTGTCCATTCCAAAGTACACATTGATAGCTTTGTCAAAAGTGGGGAGGGGATTGTTTTGGGCGGCAAGAAAAGTGGTAAGGGTAGTGGTATTAATTCTAATGATAAATTGGCTTCTTTGGATGATGTTGATAGTAAAAAAGACATATAGTAATAGCATTAGGGTCTTTGGCTCTAATGATGGATCTAGCGGGGGAGTAGCGGTGTCCGGTGATCAAGTGGTTGATATAAATTTTGAAAATGGTCAAGTTTGTTAACGTCCGGTATGAGTCCGGTAAAGGGTGATTTGGGTGGTCCGGCTATTGATCTATATGTTGATCTTGGAGATTTGGATCCTCCTTTTCGAAAGGGAAAGGCGGGGGAGATTGTCGTTTCTCCGAGTCATATCGTAACAAGACCTGAAAAAAAAAAGACTTTTATCCGTCAATGATACATAGAATGAAGACTCGAAGTGGGGTTCGTGGTTATAATTTCAGTGGTGTTGATGAAGAGTTGGCGGAACGAATTGCTAGAGGGAAAAAGGCTTAGACCCAAGTTGCAGCTGAGCGTTATCTGGTGGACTTTTTGGTTTCATTGGGGCCTTGAGTTAGAGTGTATTCTGTTTTGCGAACAGCCTTTTTGTTACTCTACTTGGTCTAGCTTTTGTTGCTATCTGTTTGTTTCTTGGGTGCGTGGGGTTCTTGGTTGTGCAGCTTGTGCTGTTTGTTTTTGGGTTTGTCCTTAGGCTTGTAGCATTTTCTTTGTAGTTGGTCCTTATTTCTAATAAAATCTTTGTTGTTAAAAAAATATAGTTTATGGCTTCTTAAATTTGATACTGAAATATATATATATATATATATATTTATTATAATAAATATTGAAGAATATGGAAAGTTGAAAAGGCAGAACAAGAAGTAATTCTGATCTGCCAAAAACTTCAGCCCTACTAGGGTTTCCCTCATGTGTTGCTTGCGGTAGGATCAAAGGAGCTCTTGTGCCATTTACGGCTCTGTAGATGAAAACTGAGAAAAAAAAAGAAGAAAAAAAATACAACCACACAGCAGATTTGGGCATCCGTTTTATCATGAATATAACACTAATTGGGAATGAAATGGAAGAGAATCAAATTCTATGGGAAAGAGAGTCATGAAAGGGAACTTGATTCCTTAGGTTGGAGGGGGGAATTAAGTTCCTTAATTTCCAACCGGAACTTAATTCCTTAAATTTGTGTGAGACTATGTAATTTGATTCCTAATTAATTTTAGTAAACACTGTTATTCCTTATTATAAATGTGCAAAATGAGCTTAGTTTGCATCTTAGGAGGAATTATAAATTTATATTAGTATTCCTGCCAGATTCTGCACATTAATTAACATTATAAACATCATCTTCTTGTGGCTTGCTGGTAAAGGGCATTCAGTCTGTCAATATATATCTCAAGTTCGAGTCTTAAATTCAACTTAGACGGGTCGGCACGGGGGAATCCTGGCGAGGCAGGTATAGGTGGAGTGTTGAGGAACAACTCGAGCAGGATATTGGGGCTGTTCTTACTTTATGTGGGGATTAAGGACTCTAGTTTAGCTGAGATTCTTGCGATTCACAGGGCTGCTACTCTGTGTTCTCAGTCAGCTTCCTTGAGAAATAAAGAGATAGACATCGTGAGCGATTCGTCTGAGGCAGTCTCGTGGGTGAACACGGAGGGGCCGGGAAACCTGGAATTTCTAAACATCATATACGAGACTCGTCATGCCATGTCCCTTTTAGGAAATACTACGGTTAGTTATAATCCCAGATCGAGCAACACGCTGGCTTACAGTCTTGCTAAACATGGTTCAGCAAGGAGGGGGAACAAAATGATTTGGGATCTCTAAGATGTGCTTAGGTTATGTTTGTGCTTGTGGTGTTTTAGTCTGTGGTCTAGCAGGTTTTCAGTTAAGTGGGTTGTGTTTTCCACGTTTGTTTTTCCTCTTTTGAGGTTTGCGGGATTGTTCTTTTGTTCTCTTTGCTTAGCGTTGGGTGAGGGTGCTGCTGTCGTGGGCTTTTTTTGGGGTTTTGTTTTCTTCTGTGTTATTTCTTTGGTCTTGTGGGTGTTTGTGTTTCTTCGGTTTTGCTTTCTTTGCTGCGGTTGTTGCCGCTTTGATTAATAATATCGCCGTCCAAAAAAAAAAAAGTTCGAGAAATTAGTAATATATTTTTTTTAAAAGCAAACTTTATTCAATCAAGAGCTAATCAACAACAACAAACACCAGGGGGAGTTCCCGAAACAAACCCCAAAGAAAATAAAAAAGCAAATCATCAGCCGAATCAGCAAGAAGCAGATCGAGGAAAAAAAGAACACAAAGCCCCGAAGAAAACATCAGAGGCACAAGGACACAAAGCAGGGGACAAGAAATTAGCAATATAAACCATGCCTTTGAGAGAGTGCATATGTGTTGGTGTTCAAAAGCTATTGTTGGATTGCTTTTATCAAAACAAAAGTTAGAAAGTAATAGACAACATGAGGTTGACCCGGTGGTAAAGTCTCTCATACTCACACCACGAGGTTACGGATTCGAGTCTCTCCCCTTCCCCACAAAACCACAAATTAGTTTAATATTTCAAAAAAAAAAAGTTAGAAAGTAATAGAATAGACGAATCCACAACAAGAAATTGTTTCATGAACTGAAAGATTTATTAATATTAACAAGAACATAACAATAAGAGTTCATAACCCTGCTTAACCATGCTTAAGTAGAAAAACAAAATCAACTTCAAATATGATTAGAACTCCTGAATTAATCTACTAAAATAAAGAAAATTATCAAAATTTACCAAAAAAGACATATTTGAGTTACTGAAAAATTCTAAATGAACTTTCCTAAACCAACTCAACTAAACAAATTGAAAATAGAAATTCTTACTAAAAGTTAAGATCCAAAATACTGTCTAAAAGGAAAAAATGCGAAAACGAAGATCAAAGATTGAAAAGTTTGAATTTGGAGAAACTGCTACACCTCACGGGGATTTCCTCTAATGACTATTGTAGGGCTCGTTGAGATGATATCAAAGATAACTTAACTAAAATTATTCATTATCAAAACACTCCTCAAAACATTGAGTACAGCATTTAACTAGGGAATGGGTAGTGCAAAAGGATTTAAGTTTGATGATATACAATTTTGCATTTAACTAGGAATTCTAAATTTACATTAACATTCAGCCAATCAATGTTTTAGTTTCGAGTTGCTGTGGTATATATAAAAAAAACTAATAATATTATATATAAACCATTCATATTTGAGAGAGTGTATATACGTTGGTGTTCATCAGACACTATTGCTGGATCATTTTTTTTAAACCCAAAAAAGACATCCAAAAAGATATATTTGAGTTATTGAAAATTTCTAAAAATACTTTCCTAAACCAACTCAACTAAACAAACTAAAATAAGGAATTCTTACTAAAATTTGTTAAGGTCCAAAATAACACCTAAAAAGAAAAAGAAAAAAAAAACAAAGGAAATAATTTTTTTTTAACGGTGACTTAACATTTTGTTTTTATAAATTGTTTGTGATCGGAATCAGTAGATAATAGTGACTTAACATTATTCATTCATAAAACACTCTTGCAAACATTGATTACAACACAATTGCATCCAAATGCATGCCAGGATATACTCCAAACACCTAGAAACTGAAACTAATAACTAGACTGTCTCTTCATTTGCTTCCATCAATAAGTAGTCCCATAAACCATCGTTAACATCATAACAGGAAGCAAATGAAGTATATGTATTTTCTTGGAATCCCCATTGAGAAAAACTTGAAACCAAAATCCAGGATCTGCATATGTTGCACCAAAATCATCCACCATGTACAAACCCTCCATCGGAAATGATTCCGGATCCCATAAATTTTGGAGTTCCTCATATGTACTTCCAGATGATCCATTGTTCTCCTCAATGGTTTGGTTGTTGTAAATTTGATCACCAGATGGGTTCTCCTGATGATCGGCTGCTTGATTTCCTTGCAAGAAGTTATGTTTCTTCAAGTGGGTATGCCAGTGATTTTTAATCTCATTGTCTGTTCTTCCAGGTAGTCTTGATGCAATAGTGGACCATCTAAAAAAGACAAGATACAATTAATTGTTACCATTATACTTCATTAAATGCTCAGGTTCATGCGGAATTCTTATAATTTGTAAATCATTGCTAAAATCAAATAAAAAGAATTCCAAATCCGAATTGAAGATCGAGCAGGAGAGAATACTTACCGATTTCCCAGTTGTTGATGCAAGTTAATTATGGTTTCATCTTCTTCTTGACTGAAGTTTCCATGCTTGATGCCTGGCCTTAGATAATTCATCCACCGAAGTCTACAACTCTTCCCACATCTCAACAAACCTAATTAGAAGAAAAAAACAACAACTATAATTAATATATAAATTATTAAAAAAAATATGAGGACACTATGAGAGGATAGGCTTGTAGTTTACTTCCACAAGGTCTAGGGTTCCTAGTTTGGAACACAGTTTCACTAAGCGGGTTCAAGAGATCTCGAACACAATATGAGGTATATAATTTGGCTGTGCACCCTACCAGCAGCTTTTGACGTCACAGCCCAATTCCAAATGCCATATCTGTTAATATAAGCTATCAATTTCTGGTCTTCTTCAGGACTCCATGAACCTTTTTTCAACCATGTCTTCTTAGTTGTACTTGTACCAGTAGTAGAGGCCCTAGAGGTAGACTTCACCATGATTTGATTAATTTCAAAGCAGAATCGGATTGTATGATCTCTGTTTCAATGTCATGCGGTTCCTGGAGGTATCTTATATATATCTTGTAATTTCAATGGAAAGACGCGTTTCAAAGGGAAGTCTAAATTTTACAATGACGATAGTGACACCTGAAAATCACAAGAAGTACCCTTTCTTACATAAGCATTATAATGTTTGTATTATATAGATGTCAGCCGAGGTACCGTTGCTTACATAAGCGTTAATGTATATTGCATGCATGGCAAGGTAAGAACTAACTAGGCAACAGAAAACAAAACATGAAAATATTAATTTAAATTAGCTAGTTGTTGTAAAGAATAACAAAATTGAGGACAGACAAAACCGTACACCCAGTTTGAAATTTATTGTCTTTGATATATATATATATATATATATATATATATATATATATATATATATACGGTCTTGTTCTAGTTAGTACACAATGATGGAAATATATAAGGACAATGAATGTGACTCACTCGTTTATGGAGGCACTTTGACAAGTGAATACACACCAAGTCAAAACATGTAAAATGAGTGGCTCACATTCAATATCCTCATATATTTCCATTAGTGCGTATTTATGTGAAAATTTTAGTATATATATATATAAATCCATTTGGACACCAGTCGAAGTAATTGAATCTAATTGCTCACATGCAATGAACTGATATAAATACATCATTGCGCACTGAAGAGAAAATGTCTTTAATATATATAAATATATATATAGTCATTTTCTCCTCAGTGCCTACTAATATAAATATCATCAGTGCATTGCATGTGGGATATAGATTATGGATAAGCACTGACAAGTGCATACAGACTAGGTCAAAGCAATTGAATCTAATGGTCCACATGCAACGCACTAATAAATATTTATTAATGCACAGTGAGATGAAAATTTTCCTCTATGTATAAATGTTTTCTTATCCAAATACAAGATATCTAAATCTAAGCGTTGGTTTCATCCAAATCTAAATTTTACAATGACTATAGTAACATCAGAAAATCACAAGAAGTACCCTTTCTTACATAAGCAGTATTATGTTGTATTATATAGATGTCAGCCGAGGTACCGTTGCTTACATAAGCGTTAATGTATATTGCATGCATAGCAAGGTAAGAACTAACTAGGAAACAGAAAACAAAACATGAAAATATTATTTTAAATTAGCTAGTTGTTGTAAAGAATAACCAAATTGAGGACAGACAAAACCGTACACCCAGTTTGAAATTTATTGTCTTTGATATATATATATATATATATATATATATACGGTCTCGTTCTGGTTAGTGCGTAATGATGGAAATATATAAGAACATTGAATGTGACTCACTCATTTATGAAGACGCTTTGACAAGTGAATACACACCAATTCAAAACATGTAAAATGAGTGGCTCACATTCAATATCCTCATATATTTCCATCAGTGTGCATTTATGTGAAAATTTCAGTATATATATATATATATATATATATATATATATATATAAAAATCCATTTGGACACCAGTCGAAGTAATTGAATCTAATTGCTCACATGCAATGAACTGATATAAATACATCGTTTCGCACTGAAGAGAAAATGTCTTTAATATATATATATATATATAGTCATTTTCTCCTCAGTGCCTACTAATATAACTATCATCAATGCATTGTATGTGAGACATAAATTATGGATAAGCACTGACAAGTGCATACAGACTGGGTAAAGCAATTGAATCTAATGGTCCACATGCAACGCACTGATAAATATTTATTAATGCACACTGAGGTGAAAATTTTCCACTATATATATAAGTTTTCTTATCCAAATACAAGATATCCAAATCTAAACGTTGGTTTCATCCAAATCTAAATTTTACAATGACGATAGTAACATCTGAAAATCACAAGAAGTACCCTTTCTTACATAAGCATTGTTATGTTGTATTATATAGATGTCAGCCGAGGTACCCTTGCCTACATAATGTATCATGCAAGGCTGAAATATTTTAAAAACGGTACACCCAATTTGAAATTCGTTTAGGATCTTTGAAAAAAAATCATTTGGAAAGCAAAAATTCTTAAAGTTGGGTGAGAATTAAACCAGTGGCAGGTTTCCACCATAAAAATAATAATTTCTCATTTCAGTGGCATAAGTTTTTTATTTTTTCCAGATACATAAGTTGATAATGAACTTGGTAAACTTATCAGTCTTGACTTGAGTGACATTTTATAATATGAGAAATAATTACTTGAATTGTTGAAGGTTAATTGACTTGTTATATAACTTTCTTTCTTTGTCCATGCTATGTGTTCTCACATAATGACACATAAGAATAAGAGGAGAATTAAAGACAAGACCAATTCCAAATGCTATTATAATCTAAAGTCATCAATAGAAGATTGACTGGGGGCAAAGACCACCTAACGGATCAGGAATTTTCCATGTTATAATATAAATCGGTAAATTTAAGGTTATTCCATAACTAAACATGAGTAAAAGCACTAGTACTTGTGGCTGTTGAGAACACATAGTATGGACAAGAAGAGAATTATGTCTCGCATTTTGACACACACATCACACACACATACATATATATATATATATATATATATATATATATATATATATATATAAGACTTATCACCTACAAACCTTCTTATATAAAATTATATACAAACCCATTTTTCATCATTTGGATCAAAATCCAAGGGTTGTTGTGTAAGTGGTGGACCAGAAGAGATAATACATAATTGCCCTTGGATTTTGATCCACAAGATGAAATTTTGGTTTGTATATAATTTTAGGACTTCCACCCTTTGATGATCTGATCTTTTTAAAGCATCTGATTGATTGTTGATAAAGTGGTTGTGGAAACCAATTACATCTTAACCACACGTTCATTGCAATGCTTATGTGTCATGAGATTATATGAGGTCAAAAAAAATATCAGATCAAAACAGGATCCAAATTCATAATTTTATATCAGGGGTTTGTAGGTGAGAAGTCTTATATAATAATAGTAATAATAATAATAATAATAATAATAATAATAATAATTCTCTAGTCAGATCTGATTTTAGAATTTTTCGTACGGTCCTTAGAATTCCAACCAGTTGGAATTAGTTAAAAAATTTAAGACTACCCTGACTAATTTCAACCGGTTGGAATTTTAAGGACCTGAAGAAAAATTCTAAGACTGAACTGACAAGAGAATGGCCATATATATATATATATATATATATATATTCGTTGTGAAACCGATTCCATAACATTATGTAACTTTGGTTCCATAATTTTTTTCGTTCGAAATTACATTTATCTCATGTGATAAACGGTTTATAAGCCCACAAACCAATCCAAACCAATTAGGTTGCCTTTAAGCACCCAATGGATTTATTTTATTTAATCAAACCACTCCGAACCACTTAAATTGGTTTTAGCGATGGTTAATCAATTTAAGGATTTGGGTGCGTGCGTGCCCACCCGCTTATACATTTAAAATTTTGGAATATTTATTTTATCACCTAACAATCTTCAAAATTCTGCAATGGACACACACCCAAGTCAAAGTCCATCTCCTCGTGCCATTTTGACTTTTACTAAATTCTAATCTGATCTTGATCTCTACTCGTTCATGCATACTTTTGAAGTGATAAGGACAACCTATTATATATATATATATATATATATATATATATATATATATATCACATTTGTTTTGAATTTGGACCAAATGGGAACTGAAAGTGTCTTACTTGACTTAATTAAGCCAGTGAAAATTAAAATTGATATAATGATTTGATTGTATGCATTAGAAGATTAATTCAATTTAGACGCGTGACCAACCTTTAAACATTAAATGTTAAGAGTTTACTTCTGATGATAAAGTCTTTCTTTAAATATCGACAAACAATTTTTTTTTCATTTAACGGCGAGTCACATTTTCCTTACCCGTTTGTCATATATATATATATATATATATATATATATATATATATATTTTTTTTGAAAAGCAGGCTTTATTAAAGCAAAGAGCCAAAACAACCCAAACAAACACAAACAAAGAACCACAACACCAGACACAACAGACTAAGGAACCCAAGCTCTGGACAGCACCCCAACACAAAACCACAAAAACACCAGAACAGAACAGGGAGCAGAAAATGCCCAAAACGAGCCAAACAAAACAGAGGATTACACATCATGCCACACTACTATTTCCCTATTCGACGACAGTCCCTGCTTCGCCATCAGGTCAGCTTCATGGTTTGTAACTCTGGGATTGTAACTAAGTGAAGCCTTGCCCAGCGAACCCAACATACTGCGAATGTCATAAATCAAATTTAGCTAGTTCAAGTTGCCCAAACCTTCATCATTCACCCGTGACACAGCCTCCCTGGAGTCGCTTATGAAATCTATCTTTTTCCCTATAAACACACCTGTTTGATTATGAGTATTTGACGAAATATGTAAGTGTTTGATAAAATGCTTAAAAGAAAACTAAGAACTTGAAGAATAGAAAAACAGAGCAGAGAAGAGAGAAGATAAAGAATCAGTTTTTTGATTTTTCTAATTGATTGAAGTTTTGCTACAAATTGATTCTTTTATACACATGCAATTTGTGTGTCAACTACATGAACCAATCAGATTGCCACATGGCAAGTTAGTTATAACAAACTAATTTTCCCGACAAAGTTTTCAGAGTTTGTTTAGAAAACAAACTCTTCTGTTACAGACTCTTGACAAGTTGCTGATGATGATTTCTCTGATGATGATCATGATGATCTATGCCTCTGCTCATTTTCTTCTTTACTTCCAACATTCCCCCGCAAGCTGAACATTGGTGAGACAACAAGGTTCAGCTTGGATTTGAGATAGACAAACGAGAGGTAGGAAGGGCCTTAGTCAGTATATCAGCACATTGGTGCTCAGTAGGCACATGTTGAACTAGGAGTGCACCAGCTGCAACCTTTTCTCAAACAAAATGCACATCTATTTCAATGTGTTTTGTCCAAGCATGAAAGCCTGGATTCCTAGCTAGAGACTCAGCTCCTTGGTTGTCACGCCATATAATAGGACAGTGAGGGACAGAAATGCCCAGCTCAGAGAACAATGAGACTAGCCAGCTAACCTCTGAAGAAGCCTGAGCTAGAGCTCTATACTCAGCTTCACAGCTGGACCTAGCCACCACATTCTGTTTCTTTGAACTCCAAGCAACCAAATTACCACCAATGTAAACACAACACCCACTTTTTGATATTCTTTCATCTATACATGATGCCCAATCAGCATCACTATATATTTCAATGGCATTAGATGCAGCAGACTTGAAGTGTAATTCCTTACCAATAGTTCCTTTCAAGTATCGTAAGAGACGTTTGCAGGCTCTCCAATGATCATTAGTAAGAGAGGCTAGGAATTGGCTTAGCTTGTTCACACTAAAGGCAATGTCTGGTCGAGTGTAGGTAAGGTATTGAAGGGCTCCAATGGTACTTCTATAAAGTGAAGGATGAGCAAAAACAGAGCCAATCTTTGAGAGTTTCTCTCCAGCCGAAAGTGGTGTAGCACATGGCTTACAATCTGACATATTTGTTCTCTTTAGAAGATCATGAATGTACTTAGATTGTGTAAGAAAAAGGCCAGCTGATGATCTAGATGCTTCAAAACCTAAGAAATATCCAACTGATCCAAGTGATTTCAAAGCAAACACAAAATGAAGAGTAGAGATAGTATTCTTTACCATAGCAGGATCATTTCCGGTAATAAGGATATCATCTACATAGACTAGGAGATATACCACCTTGTTGCCTTGTCTATTTATAAAAAGTGACACATCAAATAAAGAGGATTTGAAGCCCTATTGCTGTAATGCAGTTTTCAACTTGACAAACCAAGCTCGAGGTGCTTGCTTCAATCCATACAATGCTTTGTTCAATTTACATACAAAATGAGGTTTATGAGAATCAATGAACCCATAAGGTTGCTCCATGTACACTGCCTCTAAGAGATCCCCATTAAGAAATGCATTATTAATATCTATTTGTTGACTGTCCCAGTTGTTAGACACTGCCAAACTGAAAATGATACGGATGGTGGCTGCCTTGATGACTGGGCTAAAAGTATCATGGAAATTAACACATGGAGTCTGATGGAAGCCCTTAGCGACCAATCTTGCTTTGTACTTCAGAATTGATCCATCAGGCTTGCGTTTAGTACAAAATACCCACTTACAGCTAACCAAATTGTTGGATTCAGTAGATGGGACTAGAGACCATGTCTAATTTCTCATTAAGGCATCATACTCTTCTAGCATTGTCTTGTGCCATTTTGGTGAAGCAAGAGTTTCAGCTACTGTCTTGGGTTCTATTACATCTAAAATAAATGAGTCAGACTTGCAAATAGAGGCATATACTTTATGCCTAATTGTTCCTGAACGAAGTCTTGTGGTCATGGGATGAGATGAACCAGTATGCTGAGTAGTAACTTGTGTTGGTTGAGTAGTAACGTGAGATGGGTTAGATACACCAAGATCAATGTGAAATGGCACAGCAGGTAAATGATGATATGAATCTGCACAATTTGGAGCTGAAGTAGTATCATGTATGCATACCTCAGACCTTGGCAAAATATCAGAGAAAATGGTTGTTGATAGACTACTGTCATTCATGCTTTTCATACTATCATGAAGCTTCAATGGAAACAAGCATTTATAGGGATATTCAAGTTCATTAAAGACAACGTGTCTAGAAATGTAAACCTTGCCTGAAGGGTGTAAACATTTGTACCCCTTTTGACTTAAACTATAACCTACGAAAACACATTTGCTAGTGTAGAAATTAAATTTTTTGTGAGAGTATGGTCTTAGATAAAGAAAGGCTGAGCAACCAAATACCTTAAAGAAATTGTAGTTTGGTAGCCTCTTATACAACACTTCGTAGGGAGATTTCAGTTGAAGAACAGTTGTTGGCAGATTATTAATCAAGAGAACAGCAGCTTGGAATGCTTCTACCCAGAACTTGAGAGGCATTTGTGCTTAAGCAAGCAATGTGAGTCCAGTTTCTACAACATGTCGATGTTTAATTTCGGGAATCCCATTTTGTTGGTGAGTGTATGCACATGAAGTTCTAAACTGCACTCCCAGGTTGGTAAGATATGGTATAAGTGGTTTAAATTCTATCCCAAGATCTGCTTGAAGAACTTTAAGTTTGCTGTCAAATTGGAGCTCTGCTAGCTTCTTGAATTGCATGAATACATTTGCCACTTATGATTTGGTTATCAATGGATACAACAAACTGTATCTAGAATATGAGTCAACAAATATAACATAATATATGTGACCTTCAAGTGATGGTATGGGTGAGGGTTCCCAAACATCAGTGTACACAAGATCTAAGACCTTCTCAGCTTTGTATGTTGAAGATTGAAATGGTAACTGATGTAATTTTCCTAACCTACATGCATCACAAAAACTATTGTGTGTGTGATCATATTTAGATGCAAAAGAGACATTACTTTCCTTAAGATTGGTAGTGCAGGATGACCAAGCTTCATGTGCCAAACTTTTTCATCAAAATCAGTTTATTACATCGATTTTTCACACCATATGTACAAGAATTATTGTATGTACAAGCTTTATTGACAATATTATTCTCAGTCACTGGAAAAACATTTCGATTTCTGTCTTGGTATCCTTGACCACCTACACATTTTTGAGCTTCCACCAAATTTAGCTTGTATAAGCCATTCTCAAGCTTCCCTCGAAGCAAAACTTCCTTGGTGGATATTTCCTTAATGACACAAGCATCACAAAAGAACTCAGCATATGCATGATTATCTTGAGTAAACTTTGATATGCTTAGCAAGTTTTTAACAATCTTAGGTACACACAATATGTGATCTAACACTAAAAGTCTGGATGATTCATGTGATCTGAATAGAGTCTCACCAACATGAGAAATCTGCAGCTGTTGTCCATTACCAACTGCTAACCTTTCTCCTCCTTGATATTCTGAGTATGATGAGAGATTTGTTAACTCTGGTGTGACATGATTTGTTGCCCCACTATCGGCATACCACGCTGGATCACATACACTTTCTGGTGTTGCATAGTAAGCAGTAGATTGAAGAAAATTTGCTTGCTGTGATGCATTATTCAGTTGTGACATATTACCATTGTTATGGAAATTTGCATTTTGATTTCAATATTGACCTCTGAGAATTGTAGTTCATGCCTCCACTTTGATTTCCAATTTGAAAATTTCTATCAAAACGATGATAGCAATTTGAGGCAATATGTCCAGTTTTGCCACACACTTGACAGATCGGTCTATTATTGTTCCGTCTACCACCGCCTCTTCCACGATTTCGACCTCTGCCTCCTCCAGATCTTCCGTCATTGTTGTAGCTAGTGAATCCTCCTCGTTGGCTTCTTTTGTCATTTGGACCTCCATTGACAAAATTTGCACTTGGATTTGGCACATCTATTTGAGTTGATGATTCCAATTGTGCTATTCTTTGCTCATGGTTAAGCAACATATATTGAACTTCTTGAAGTGTGATATTATTCCTCTAAGCAGTAACAACTGATACAACGGAATCATACTCTCTACCTACTCCATGCAGTAAACTGAGAATGAGATGATCATTGTCACTTATCACTTGTCCTGCAGCCTTCAAACTTTCGCCGACCGTTTTAATTTTTAACACAAAATCAGCTACTGATCCTGCTCATTTTTTAGCATTTTGAAGTTGATGCTTCAGTTGAAGAACCTTTGCTAAAGATTGTTGTGAGAACAACTGGTCCAGAGTGCTCCATACTTCTCGAGAACTCAAGCAATCTATGGCCTGTCCAATGACACTTTGACCAATTGTTTAGAACAACCAGCTCAAAAGAAGCTGATCAGATCTGGTCCAGGCAACAAAATCTTTGTTCAACATTAGTTGCTTGCTACCTTCCTTTGTGGATCCAGTTTCAACATACTTAGGCGGTGTTGATTTCTGATTGAGAACAAAATCTTCAACCTGAAAAGCTCTAATGACTGGAAAAACTTGAGCCTTCCATTGTATGTAATTTTCGTTGTCTAATTTGACATGTAAGTTGAAGTGCATTGATTTTGCCAATGAATGAGAAGTCGCCAGCTCTTGACATCGAGGATTCTTCTTCTTCAAGTTCTTGGAGAGAGCCATGAAGTGAAGCCATGGACGTTTAGTCCTTCACAGCTCTGATACCATTTTTGATTATGAGTATTTAACGAAATATGTAAGTGTTTGATAAAATGCTTAAAAGAAAACTAAGAACTTGAAGAATAGAACAACAGAGCAGAGAAGAGAGAAGATAAATAATCAGTTTTTTGATTTTTCCAATTGATTGAAGTTTTGCTACAAATTGATTCTTTTATACACATGCAATTCGTGTGTCAACTACATGAACCAATCAGATTGCCATATTGCAAGTTAGTTATAACAAACTAATTTTCCCGACAAAGTTTTCAGAGTTTGTTTAGAAAACAAACTCTTCTGTTACAGACTCTTGACAAGTTGCTGATGATGATTTCTCTGATGATAATCATGATGATCTATGCCTCTGCTCATTTTCTTCTTTACTTCCAACAACACCTCTTGCAACGCACAAGCTACAAGCTTATGAATAGCCATCAATTCTGATGTACTGGCATCACAGGGTCAAATGAAATCAGAGAAAGAGCATAAGACCATGCCCTTGAAGTTATGAAGAACACCCCCACCTCCCCCCCCCCCCCCCCCCCCCCCCCCCCCCCCCCCCCCCCCCCCCCCCCCCCCCCCCCCCAATCCCATCTCGGTTCGGACCTTTTGTTGCCGCTCCATCTACATTGAATTTCAACGCACATTTCTCAGGCGGAGACCAAACCTTCTTTTTGACAGAATCTGCAGCTTTGAAAGAGTTAGCATATTTAACATCAATGCAAGCTATACCCATGTTCTCAATCAGAATGGTTATAGGGATCTTGGAGCCTCTCCCATGGTGCTGGAACCACCACGCCACCCTAAACCTTATCAAATCCAAAAAAAAAAGTCAATATCCACAGGTTCCTTTCTAAAAACCACCTTATTTCTAGCCTTCCATATAGTCCAAACAGCCGCATTGAAAAGCGTTGACCAGACTCTACCATATTTAGCATCCGGGCATAGACCTTCCCAGCTTCTAAACCAGGTCTTAATGTTACTGCTAGAACAACTAGCCACTCTCCACCAATTCATGCATTTACCCCAAACCACCCATGACCACCCATACAATAGGAAGAGATGATCAACAGTTTTAGTACCGTTGTTCCACATCGGGCACTGAGTTCCTCCAACAGCGATCACACCAAAACGACTCAAAACCTCTCTCACCATAGTCATCCCTTTCAGCAATTGCCACAAAAAACCTCTACCTTTGGAGGGCAAATACTCTGGCTGCTCAGTTCATCAACCTCCACCTCATTGACCGCCAACTCTTCCAGACAACGCCTAGCTGATTTCACCGAAAAAGCACCATTTGGGCAATAAGTCCAAGCTATCACGTCTAAGACAGACCTGCGAATCTTCTGACTCTCAATGCTGGCTTCAAAAATCTTCCACTGACCCTGCTCCCAATCGAAAATGCTTCTTCTCAGATAGCACTTCCCACTTCCAAACATCGTTATTCCAACTCCCAAATTCGTTAACTGTCCCTTCTTTTTTGAGAGCCAGGGCATGTATTCTTGGAAAAGCCTTCCTTAAAGGCACATCTCCCACCCATTTGTCTTTCTAGAAATCAACACGATTGCCTCTTCCCACTATTACCTGGAGACCTTCATCTGTGACACTTGCGGAGCGAGATCCTTCTGTAAAAAGGCTGCTTATGGCCTTGGTAAAAGGCGATGCCGACACCGGGATGGACCATTCCCAACAAAGATTTGATGCTCTATATCCGTACTTGGCACATATTACTTTTTTCAATAACGACCCTTCTTCCCTACCAAACCTCCACACTCATTTCATCAACAAGTTTTTGTTCTTATCCTCTATTCTACCAATCTCAAGGCCACCATTTCTCTTACTCTTACAAACTGTCGCCCAATCTACCACGTGCATTTTCCTTTTCTCAGCCCCATCGCTCCAGAAAAAACTTATCTTTGAATGCAGCTTACAATATGTTTACATGTCCTGTTCCCTTTAGGTGAGATTTATTAATTTCTATGAGATGGAATATTTATTTTTAGTTTTCGTATTGTTACCGTATCAAATATGATATGAATTATGTTACCGTTCAAGAGGGATGTTTGGATAATTTTTTTGAAAAAAAAACTGAAAAAAAAAGTTTTAGAGGGGATGTTTCAGTAATTTTTTATTTTCAAAAAGGTCAAGGTTTCACATTTTTCTCTAAACATGTCACGGTTTTTTTTTTACCCGAGATATCACTTCTTTTTTCCAAGTTGTGACGATTATCTCTAAGATATCATGTTTTTTTGGAAGAAGAATAAAAAAGATAGAAAAGTCGTTGTAGTCTTGTAGAGGTATTTTCTCAATTCGTGGCTATGGGATAAAAAGAAATTTTATAATTTTTTGATTAACAGTTAAAACTTGAACTTAAAAACGAATTTCATATAATATATATACGATTATTTCTGGCAATTCTCACCTACAGTAAAAGTATTTATTATCAAAAGTAAATAAGTAATATTTTTGCAAAAAAAAAAAATCAGCAAGTAATATTGTGATAACAAAATATTTTTAAAAAAAATAAACAAGACACTTATCAAATCATTTGAGAAAAATTTTGAATAATTTTTTTTATATTACATTACTGTTAAATTTAAAGAATTACTATTAATCCTCAATTACTATGTTGAAACAACAACATAATTAAACCCTGAATTATAGCATAAATTTGATATCTTTCTTGTCAGATTTCAAGTTCAATTTAATTATTAATATTAATTAGCCAGGCCAAAATTGTAGTGTGAACATTGCAAGATTAGTATAACTATGACATGTGAACATGTTTATGGTATTCCACTAAAAATACTTTAATCGGTAACTGAGACTAATAGTCTAGCTTGACTCTCTTTCAAGTCATACAAAAATAGTTTTTTTGTATTGACGGTTGACCTAAAGTAAGCAATTGCATAACTTCAAAAGTTTTCTAGATAGATAGTTTTTTTTTTTTTTTGAGTTAAGAAAAAATCTTTAATTTGCTAGATACAACCCGTAATCATCCCAATTTAACGAACTAATTAGTTGGAGTTGATATCTAAAACAATATGATAATTGATTTGTTATATAAATTATGTATAAGATGATACTTTAATAATAACAAATCACTTATATTTTTTTCTTAACTAGGTTAAATTGTCATTATTTCTTAACTAGCTCAAGATCGACACTTTTGAATCAGAGTAATCTAACAATATTATAGATAAGATGATGTTGGTTCCGTGATAAATTTTCTCACATCTATACAATAATGTTGTGGGTTCGAGTCTCTCTCATCTCTTTCTGTAAAACATTTTAAAAAAAAAATCTAACAATATTGTATTTACGAAAATAGAAACTAATAGATTCTTTCGGATTACAAAGAATAAAAACAGTCAACGTGAGACTACCTATGGCGGGCGATGGGTACAAGAAGACAAATGGATATGATGAAATCAACAACAATATTTAAATTTCCTTTGAAGCTACCAAGAAATTGTCCCCCAACGTAACTCCGATCTTGATCAACAATATAAATCGGCAATTGTTTGTAGAAAACATATAGCAACTTTTCTCTATCCACTTAAAATCTAATTCTCGAGCCCTAGCTCTTCTCTTCATTGTATCCAACAAAACAATATCATGAAGGTATGAATTTAAAACTACTAGTATCTATTATTCGTCCGAATTCTCCATTTAAATAATATGCAGGTGATTTTAATTTTTTTTTTGTTATCCATATAAGTTCATTCTCTAGTCGAGTCGGTTTTGAAAATTTATTTCTAGATCGAAGTTACGTAACATTGTGGAACTGATTTCATAACATTATGAAACTAAAAGTTTTTGTAGTTTCATAATTTCATATAATTTTGGTCTTAAATTTATTTTTGTTAGAACCAACCTAATTAGAGAATTATTATATTTATATATGTCATGAAGATGATGTAGTAAACAATATCAAGTAGTATATAAACCTCATGTCACATCATATATATTGCTCATTTGTAATTTAGATCGATATGGTTTAATTTGAAATAATCAATATAATTATATAATAGATTTCTTTTTGAAAACTAAAAATTGAGATTGTCTAATGTCTCTTTGTTTAACTGGTTAATTTGCAGCAAAAGGTAGTGATCAAAGTTTACATGAATTGCCCAAAATCCCGCTCCAGGGCCCTGAAAATCGCAGTTGGTGCTTCAGGTAAAAACAGACTGAATTAACTAGCTAGTAGTCGCGATCTAATTCTGCAAACATAATTTTACGCTAATTAAAGAAAAATTCTATCAAATTCACAGGTGTGGAATCAGTGGCGTTAAAGGGGGACGATAAGAATCAAATAGAGATAACTGGAGACGGAATAGACGCGTCTGAACTTACAAGACTTCTAAGAAAGAAAATCGGGCATGCAGTTTTGGAAAGTGTCGGTGCTGCGGCTGCCGCAGGTGGTGATGGTGATAAGAAGAAAGAAGAAGACAAAGGAAAAGAAAACGAGGCCAAGATGCAGGTGGTCTGGCCTCCTTATCATGCTTCGCTGCCTCTTTATTATCATGACTCATGTGGTTACAGTTTCATATAACTATGGCAGCTACTAGCAGCTCCATCATGTGAAATTTAAATACACGCATAGATCATCAAAGAGAGATAGAAATGGAAAATTTGCAGTCGATGTATAATGCTGCACAAAAAGATATAAACATTAATTAATTAGATCCATTCTTTTGATTATGAAAATAGTCTGCTTTGTTGGATTTATCTTGGACTTTGATAGATCAAATATTATTTATTGTTAATTTGACAAGTCATATTGTTTATGATGCTAAAAAAATTGTCCAATTCAAAGCAAAAACATTATTGATATCAGAACAGACTTCTCAATTTAACTCGGATGAGGGTTTATTGGTTAAGTTGGATTTCGGTTGGATTGATTACAAAAAATAAAGGTTAGTTTAAATCATTATTGGATTTGAATTGAGAAATGGATTAATACATATTGGATTGAATTGAATTTTGGTAGATTTCCATAAGAAATTTTTTTCATTGAAATCCAATATAATGAGATTTAAAATTTTGGATCAAATTCAATCAGATGACCAAATTATATCCAATCCAATTGAATTGAATCCTTTTAATTAAATCCATTAAATTGGTTATTGGCTTCTTGCATACCCTTACATTATTTTTTAATGATAATTTCTAATTGAATTGAATCCATTAAATTCGACAAAGGCCATTGCCTTGGAAGAGCAGGAGACTTGGACCCTTTATTAACTCACCAAGTCTAAACCTTAAAACTTTTTATATATATATTATACCGCTACTGGTGTCTATAGTCCCAACAAACAATTATTCCAAAAAAAATAATGGGAGCAGTTATCGAGCCACGATAACACTAGATTTTGGGTCCCCCTTCCTACGCTTATTGTTTAATTCTCGAGTAAAATCGAGTGTTTAATGGGTCGTGTAGGTATTTTGCAGGTAATTCTTTGTATCAAGGGCATTTCTGAAGGAAGAGAAGGAAATTGGGACACAAAGCACAAAATCAAGAAGTAGAGCCTTGAAGAATGAAGTGTCGCTGTCGAAGTGTCGTCTTGGAAGACAGCGACAAACCTCGCGACAGCAACTCTCGCGACCCAAGTGTCGCTGCTGTTGTAAGGAAGCTAAGGAGGAAGAAGTGTCGCTGTCGAAGTGTCATTTTCAAAGACCGGGACTATCCCAGCGACATGAAGTGTCGCTGTCGAAGTGTCGTCTTGGTAGACCGCGACAAACCTCGTGACAGCAACTTTCGCGCATGAAGTGCCGCCAAGGTTGCTGCTGAGCTTTCACGCGAATTGGAAGACCGCGACATTCATGATCGTGACAGCATGCCATCACGACTTCCTAGGTCGATTCGTGGACCCATTTGGCTCCCATATAAATTCTCAATGATAAATTCATGAAGAGGTCTTTTTACACACAGATTTCCAGCAACCATCACACCTTTTCCTTACTTTCCCTTACATTATCCATCCATCTTGGAAGTGGAAGCAAGAAGAGGGAGCCTACAAGTTAAGAGCTTAGATGATAAATCTTGGTTTCTTCTTTAACTCTTCTATGTTTTCTTTTCTTGTTGAGATGTGTAACTAAACTCTAAGTTAGGGATTGATGTAACACATTGAGCAACCCTTGTAATCCAAAGGTCTACCCTTTTTAACTCAATTTATTGTTTGTCTCTTTTATTGCAGTATTTGCTCATATTCATTTGTGACCTCAATGAATGTGTGTGTTAGGATTAGTTTATCTATAAGGTTGAGGACTAAGTGTGGGTGACCATCCCATTTAGGCCTCACCATAAGCTTAATAATTGAGAGGATTGTCATATGCATGACCATGCTATGTTTAATTTGGCTTAGAGTTTTAACTAACAATTAGTTCCAACTATTGCTCATTACATGACCATGTGTGAGTAGTGGGAAGGCTTAAGCACTTCGTGGTTTAACAAAACAAGCCTTAACAATTTGATTGAAGAACTTCATGAGACTTGAGGATTGCATTGAGTAGTTTAATGAGGTTACATTAATTCCCTAACGTCCTGGTTGTAATTGTATTTCAAAAAAACAATTAATAAAAAATAAAGAATCAAAGAAATTATAATTAATATTACAAAACAAAACATTTATTAATTAAACATGTACCTAACTATCAATGATACTTGAGTTTTTAAGAATATGATCGCTTGTGCTGTTTTTGCCCATTAGGTCAGTCCAATTTCATCAAAAAAAATTGATACATGATATCAAAGATGAAAGGGTTTTATTTTTCATAATCATTTGAAGCAAAGACTGTAAATATTAGAGTAATGTTATACAACCCAAATAATTAACCTAAATTTCAACTCAAATGATGTGACAAATGAGTTGTCATCACCACACACAATATAGGGATGGTGTGGTTAATGAAAAAATCAATTGCCACATCATTTGGGTTGAAATTTAGACTAAATTTTTGGGTTGTCTAACATTAGTGTAAATATTAAATAACGATATTTGGGAATCAATAAATATATTTGAAAGTTATTTCATAACATAATGTTTCATTGTCTACCCTAATACAAAGAAAATTAAATAGACATTAAAATTAAAATAGCAATAGAACTCGGAAGATACATTAGAGCTCAGTCTTCAAAATCGAAATTCTTCTTCGTGGGCCAAAGCTCTCCACTCCACCTCCCACGAACTGCCTTCAATTTGGTGCAAGAAGCAATTTATAACCCTCGCAAGTGGGTCTCTTTTGTGACAGTATCTATCCATCTATCTAGACTATGTATTTTTTTTGAAGTTTTTTAGCCATTGGTAAGATTTGGGCCGTTGAATTGGGATTCATTTGTCAAAACTTCAAACTCGTCTATTTACCATCTGAGCTGCACTAAATCCAATAGGAAAGTCAACTTGCACTAGGTGCAATTGGTCCACGTATTAACTTTCATTATTTTGCTATCTTCCAATGTCACAACCTCTTTACCCACGTCTAATGACTTTATGCAATCCAAATGTGTTTGAGATTGGGCTTAAGTATTGGGCTTCAGCTTTATTTTGACTGGAGCTCATTTGAGCTTTCAACTTGACTTTGCTTTGACTTGAACTTGATTTAGACTGATATGAGACTTGGGCCTAACTTGGTATTGGGCTTTGATTTTGGACTTGAATCTTTAAATATTTAAATAATTAAAATAAGCTCACATGTTCTTAATTATTTTCTAAGTTCTATACTAACTCACTTAGAATATAAAAATATTTCTAATTAAATAAAAATAAATAAATCAAGTAATTAATAAATCCAAATTAAGAGATAAAAATATGATATAAACTATGCCCATCATATATATTGTGGCAAATTGACATAAACTATCAAATCTCATTGCTTTTATTTAGTGGGACTGTGGGAGATGCCTTATCCATGATTAAATAGCATATATGCTCCAATCTGAATATTGGATTACTGTAATTAATGTAGTCATGAGTGATTACCAACACTGCCAACAAGGGCGTAGTGGGATCGATTTACTTCCGAATGGTAATTAACATGGTGCTTTATGATTCTAAGGGCAAATTTAATTTGTTTGGAAAAATTTCCATTTATAGACCTCTTTAGGTCATGATCAGAATTCGTTGGGGAACAATTTCTTGGTTGGTACAAAAGGAAAGTTACTTCGTTGATTCATCAAATGGTCTTGAATTTTGATGATATAATATTAAGAATAAACGTTAGTCAATGTCCTATATATGTGTGCTAGAAATATATATTCTCACGTGGCTTAATCATCCTTAGATTTCTGATGATTCATACTTCATGACAAATAGGAATCCGTCATATTCTATATTTTTTGTTTTTTCAGAGCAATAAAAAATCAATTTGAGACTATAGACTGGGAGTTCAGATTGAGAATGAATTGAACACAACCAATAACTTGACTTATCGTAGCTAAAAACTAAATGAATAAAACAAAACAAAACAAAACTTTAATAGAACCCAAACATCGACAAGCAAAACAACTTTGTAATTTTCGTAATGACTTCTTCATGACCATGTATTTGAACACACTGACTCTAAGCTCTCTACCTACTGGCCAAAAGTCGATGAATAATTGTCATCAGAGCACCATCGAATACGAAAGTTTAACTCTATCGGATTTTATTGGAATATTAAATACTATTTTCTAGATTATTGATGATTTAATTCAGATAAAAATTATCATGTATGAGATACTGTACGTTTTTCTTTGTAGAATTTTGATTTTATAACATTATAAAGTGAACTAATTTGGTTTGTAGATTCTATATGATAGTTTTGGATTGCAATTACATATAATATATATAAAGATGATGTATAATTTAATAAAATGATCGGTACTGATCATATATACGTAGTACTATAACTTATCAGAAATCAAGGATATATATGTACAGAAATTAAACTCATTCTTCCAAATTAATGATGATCAAAAAAGAAAATCAGACCGTGTGAGAGTATTTTAATCACATATAGGACATTGACTACCTCTGGTGGCCGATGGGTGCAGGAAGAAACAAATACTGTTATTATATCATCAAAATTCATCAACACCATTTGAAGAAATCAACGGTATGTAACTAGTCTTTTGAACAAACCTAGAAATTGTCTCCCAACGAACTCTGATCATGACCTCCAGGAGACACTATATATAAATTGGAAGCAATAGCAGATTCATAAACCATTCTCACTCTTACATATAGCTTCACATCTTCAGAACAAGTGTTGTGCTATAAATCATTTTGATACATTATCATACTTGTCATCATAGTCTAATTCTCAAGTCATCTTCAATCTTCATCATATCCAACAAAACAGTATCATGAAGGTATGGATTTTTAAATGTGAATTTATAAATCACATATTGATCGAATGAAGTTTCGGAATAGAATATTTTGATAGAATAGTATTACTTATCTCAAGCTTGTAATTTATGTTTAAATGACGAAAATTGAGATTTTATCTTGCCAAATTGCAGAAAAAGGTTGTAATCACTGTTCCCGTGCATAGCCAAAAATGTCGTTCTAAAGCCATGCAAATCGCAGTTGGTGCTTCAGGTAGTACTCAATCACTAGCAACAAAAAATTTTACCGATAAAATTTCTTATAGATAACTAAATGTATTATTCATATATAGGTGTGGAATCAGCAACTTTAAAAGGCGATGACAAGAATCAAATAGAGGTCACAGGAGATGGAATAGATGCGGCCGAACTTACAAAGCTTCTAAGAAAGAAATTTGGGTATGCATTTTTGGAAAGCGTCGGTGCTGCCGATGACAAGAAAAAAGAAGAAACCAAAAAAGAGGCCGAGATGGAGGTGGTTTGGCCTTCTTATCATGCTCCGGTGCCTCTTTATTATCATGGTGCTCATGATGTGGCTAGCTACAGAGACTCTAACTCCAGCTGCGCCATCATGTGAAATTTATATACACATACAAAGCTCGCAAGAGGGAGAGAGAAATACGAACTTTAATTATACTCTATGCTTGCAGTATTAGTTATCTCAAGCACTTTGTCGTATTTTATAGTTTTCATTTTCTAAATAAGAGATCAAGAAAAAGCCAAGGAGCAGGCTGCTACTCATCTATTCTTCCGATTTTATATATGATCACTTTCTAAGTATAATATTATATTAATATTTTGAAATTCATCTAGCAGACTAAGTTCAATAGTTTCTGGCTTCTTAAATTTGATACTGGAATATATATTATAATAAACATTGGAGAGTGGAAAGTTGAAAATGCAGAACAAGAAGCAATTCTGATCAGCCAAAAACTTCAGCCCTGCTAGGGTTTCCCTCATTGGTTGCTTGTGGTGGGATCAACGAAGCTCTTGTGCCATTACAGCTCTGTAGATGAAAACTGAGAAGAAGAAAAAAAGGAAAAAAACCGACACCGCATCAAATTTGGGAACGTAGCTGTTAGATATTTTTGTGGTCATCCTCTTTATCATGAATATAATACAAGCAATCCATGGGAATGAAATAATTCTTTGAAGAATTAATTGGGCCCGTTAACACTAACCGGGAAAGACGAGGGGCAAAAACTTCTTAAAAACAAATAAATACCATGATTTTTCTAATGACATTCAACCATTCTAATGTGTACCCCAAAATGCAAACTTAAAACCAATAACAGTAACTACCACTTTTTACACTTTCCGAACATCAAACGTTAGTATGTTATCTTGACATAAACTTCTGAGGGTGCACCATAGAAGACCTTTACTGGATTATCTTGCAACGCTTCTGCAGAAATGGAAACAAATAAAATATAATAAAATCAATAACAATTCATCATAATGAACCTTTAGGAATTCGATCGTGGAAAATAAAACTATATGTGATAGTATTAATGTATATATCTTATATCAAAATATTAGCCTTATTGAGGCTATGTAGAAGTCTTATTGATGTATGTACCTTCTCTTGGAATACTCCCTCTCCTCGGTCTTTTTTCCTCCCTCTCCTTGTCTTTATGCTCCCATTCCTCATTACCTTTCTTTCCCTCGCACAGTCTTTACACTCCCACTCCTCGACTTTATCCTCCCTCTCCTCGTCTTTTTTCCTCCCTCTCCTCGTTACCTTTCTCTTGGAATACTCCCTCTCCTGGACTTTACCCTCCCTCTCCTTGTCTCTTCCCGCACTCTCGTTGTCTCTTCCCATACGCTCCCCGTCTCTTTCTATATTTTTAAGAACATTTAGGAACGCCTGCCAACCCTCCATCTCCTCCTCTTTACCCTCCCTCTCCTTGTCTCTTCCCACAGCCTCCTTGTCTCTTCCCATACTCTCCCTGTCTCTTTCCATATGTAGGGTGTTAAAAACATTTAGAAACGCCTGCCAAATGTCAAAATAACAATACAAGTGAGATTTTAAATTCAGAGACAAATTGAAAGTGTGTCGAAAAGTAAAAAATGAAAAATTGTTCTCACTTTGAACACTCGAATGACTTCAAAATTAAAGAAGATCAAAAATTTTGTATCAAATCCATAAATAAAATTTTAAGCCTTACCAAGTTCTACATTAGCTCAATTTATAAGTTAAATTTGTCAACAAGAAGAGAGGTGTTAATTCGCCATTTATTAAAAAGTTTTCCTTTGGACTCAAAACAAAATCATAAAACATTAAAACACAAAATACTGTCTTATACTAACAAAATAATCAAATATTGCACATTTGCACATGGAAAGAGAAGACTTGCCTGTAGCATATGTTGAGCAGAAAATTCTTCAACACGTTCCTGTAGTACCTTTGGTGTAGTCAGTGTATAGCAGCCCCCTTCAGGAAATTTTATCCCGCAACACCAGATCCCGGATCGGTTAAATTTAAATTCTGGCTTCTGTCAACACAATAACAAGGACATACTGTATAATTTGTATAACGAATCAATGCTGAATAATTAATAAAACAAAAATAATGGCCGGTTATTATGATTGGCAGTTTTAAATGCAAAATAACAAGATTTCTTACAACTACAAGCAATGACAAATGAGACAAACAGAATTAAGATTACTAAAACGCACGTACCCAAGGTGTAATGTTGTCTTTCCAACATGTATACTTTAAACTTTGAAAGTTTACTTTTTGCATAGGTCTTCCATAAGATTATGAATATTCACCGGTGGAGCCTAATAAGATAAAAAGGTAAGGTAAGGGATATAAATAGATAAGAGAGGGAATGAATGAATGAATGAAAATCGATGAAAACTCACCACGGAACTATTGTCGGCAACAATTATGCCCTCCAAATCATAATCCTTAACCAAAACATAATAGACATGAGACATATATATGCTTCATAGAAGAAATTAACGAAATACAGAGAAATTAAAAAACTTACAAAATCTTTTTTAAGGTTTCCAACCTCATCCACCAAATTATCTAAAAGGCTTTGAACACCGTCTCTGGGGTATATACTGCAAGATGGACAAAATTCAAATAACATAAATAGTTAAATACAATATAATACATAAAGATTTAAGAACCCAATCGCCAAGTCATAAAAACTAGTTACTAGTATATGCGTGCGTTAAAATAGCAACTGTCAGACATCGCCATGCTCGCAGACTCATCAGTAAAACACAAACCTAGAAACACAGCCGGTGACATATAAGAAGTCCTCTTCTTACTTTGCCGAAACAACTGCAACGGGTTCAGGTAATCGATCATCTGCCACTCAATTCAACTCAACTGTTAGAATTGAATCTATATATATGAAACAAAGAAAACAGTACAGTTGAAGAGGAATAAGAATTACCTTGTGCTCTGCTCTGTTGGATTTGGGGTGATTAGGGATTTGAGAGAAAAAGGTCCGACTTTTGGGCGATCGATTTGGGAATTGAGAAATTAGGGGAAGAATTCGTATATAGGGGTTTATATAGTCCTGGAAAATATGTGGAGAGGCTGCAATGAAATAGGATTGGACTTGAATGTAAATTACTTTGTTCATATGGGCTCAACCTGGAAAAACCATTAGTCAATATTTTAGGACCTTGTTCATATGGGCTCAACCTGGAACCCAATCCAGTACAAACTTATAGGCCCTAAATAAATAAAGGCTAATTGACCAAGATGCCCCTAAACTCTTTAGCAATTTACACTATACCCTCTGAACTTCTTTTTTTCAGCATTAAACCCCATGAACTCTCGTTTTATTAGCAGAAGCTGACTATAGATGCCCAATTACTTTCAAATTATTTTATTTTACATTTTTTAAATTTTATTATAAAAATGTAATAATCTAATTTAATTTAATTTAAATAATTTTAAATGATAATTAGATAAGGATTATGCATATTCTCACTATAATCTTCTATGATTTAAATAAATATGCGATATTTTTTATTATTTAAATCTGTATTTAATTTAATTAAACATTTATAATATAATAGATTTAAAATAGTTAAAATTATTTTTTGTATATTTTAAATTATTATTTTTTGTATATTTTAAATTATTATTATTTTAATAAAATAAAAAATAATAATTTTTGTTTAATTTTTAAAACATTTTTGATGTATTATATTTTGAAATTAGTATTTATTTGATATAATTTTGTAAAATATTTGTAACATAATAGTTTTTAAATTAAGATTTCATTTTAAATATTTATAAATATTTTTATTGTTTTTTACATGATAAATTACATGTAACAAAATGTTTGTACAATATAACAAATTTTGGATAAAAAATTGTAATTTAGATGTGTGTGGTAACAATTTCAACTTTGTAACAAATTTTAAGTGATATATAACAATAAAGTCGTAGCTCGTAACAATTTTACCGTAACATGTAACAACTCAGTTTATACGGGTAACAAAATATGTGTGTTTTGTAACAAATTTTACGTAGAAAGTTGCAATTAAAACATTTAGAGTAACAATTTCACGTTGGTTTGATGTGTAACAATAAAGTTGTAAGTTGTAACAACGTTATCATATCATGTAATAACTCATTTTATATTGGTAACAAAATATTCATACTATGTAACAAGTTTTACATAAAAAAACAATTATAATTAAGATGTAGGTGGTAACGATTTAATGTTGTAACAAATCTGATATGATGTGTAACTAGGGGTGGGCAAAAAACCAATAAAACAAACCGAACCGATTCAATCGGTTTTTTTCCGGTTTTCTTATGTTGACCGGTTTTAGTTCGGTTTATTTTTATGAAAACTGATTGGATCAGTTTTTTCCCGGTTTGGGATTTTCCGGTTCATTATCCCAAACCGGAAAACAGAATCGAGATCCAACATATATATATAAAAAAATAAAATAAAAAACCTTAGTTTAATGTTTAATAGTTCATAAAATTATAAAACTATGAAAGTGTATCATATCATATTTTTTTTCTTTGTTTTTTTATGAATATTATTTTAAACTAGTATTTTTAATTTGTTCAAGCCCATAATTTAATTTGTTGAAGGCTCAAAAGGATTAAAATATGAAAATATATATAATAATTAAAGCCCAATAATTTGGCCCAATAGGACCAAAACCAAAAAAAACAGAACCAAGCCGAACTGGTCCAATTTGGTCAGTTTTTGATCGGTTGACATTTGTAAATTTTATTGGATCGGTTCATATTTTCAAAAACCGAACTTTATCGTTCTATTGAGAAATGAACCGATTCATTAATCGCTCACCCCTATGTGTAACAATAAAGTTGTAGCTCGTAACAACTTTGACGTAGCATATAACAACTCGATTTATATGGATAACAAAATATATGTGCCTTGTAACAAGTTTTATGTAGAAAGCTGTAGTTAAAACATTTATGGTAACAATTTCACATTGGTTTGATGTGTAACGATAAAGTTGTAGGTTGAAACAACGTTGTCGTATCATGTAACAACGTTGTCGTATTATGTAACAACTCATTTTATATGGGTAACAAAATATTCATACTATATAACAAGTTTTACTTTAAAAATTCTACTTAAGATGTATGTGGTAACGATTTAATGTTATAACAAATCCGACATGATGTGTAACAATAAAGTTATAGCTCGTAACAACTTTGACGTAGTATATAACAACTCAATTTATATGGGTAACAAAATATATGTGCTTTGTAACAAGTTTTATATAGAAAGTTGTAGTTAAAACATTTGTGGTAACAATTTCATATTGGTTTGATGTGTAACGATAAAATTATAAGTTGTAACAACTTTGTCATATCATGTAACAATTCATTTTATATGGGTAACAAAATATTTGTACTATCTAACAAGTTTTACATAAAATTATAATTAAGATGTATGTGGTAACGATTAACGTTGTAACAAATATGCCATGAAATGTCACAATTAAAATATACATTGTAACAACTTTGTGGTGGAATGTTAACAACTCATTTTAATATTTAAAAAACAAAACAAAATATTCATATTTTGTAACATGTTTTGTGTATAATTGTAAACATATTTTTTATGGTAACAATTTTACACCGAATAAAATAATGTTATTATGTTTTTATTTCAAGAAAAGTAAAACAATAATGTTTATAGGTTCTGATTAATTTATAAATTTATAATATAAGTTTCTTTATTTTTATTTAACAATTTATTTTTCATAGTCGAGTTGGTAGTGCACCTCCCTTCCATATAAATGGTGAGGGGTTCAAATCTCACCATGACGCATTTTACATGTATGTATTGAGAGTTTTCTTCCTGGGTTGTGGAAGTAGTTATTTTCCGTTAGGAGAGTAGATATCTGAAGCGCACATGTATTGTTTGATCCTGACAGGTTCTTATTATAATAGTTATTGTAATAATAATAAAAAGAGTACTAATAAAATCATTTATATACTTTGTCAAATTATATTCAATATAAATATAAAAAATATATCCAATATAAACATTTTTTCATCATTTCAATTAAATAGTTTCACATTTCTAAAAATATATGAGGTTAAAAGAACCCCATAAAAATTGTTATCATCAATGCTATCGTTAATAGTGTCTAGCTATGAAATAAAGATATATTATGACTAATAATATAATTGCTTTCATTCTAATCATTAATTCTTTATTATTTGTTCAATACTATATTTTTAATATGTATATTACTTATTGTATGTGGTGAATTTATATATCGCGTTATTATTTTTAAGAAATTATCAATAAATTTGAATTTAAATTCATATATTATTCTATTATATACATTATTGTAATATTTTTACTATATTATATGGATGAAATTGTAGTTACATATCATTTCCACCGATGATATATTTTATTTTGTGTTAGGGGAATGATTATTTAATTGTAATTGAAATCGTTACTATTAATACTATTGTTAGTGTAACAGGAGTGCTAAGATATGAATTAACAAAAGTGTTATTGTTTTTAATAAGGTATTTTTTTACAAGATTATTGTTTTTACACAAGAAACCAAGAATATTGTTTTTAATTAGTTACTGCTAAATTTGTATTAATATAATATTTGTACTGTATCAAATATGAACAAAATTGCAGATACACATTATTTCCACTGAAATTGTTATTTTAAAGAGTCATATTATTGTTATTATGATATCAGTGACTAGCTATAAATTAACTATAAATTATAATTATTTAATGTAATTTCTTGTAATAGGCATATGATTGTATCGTCTAGTTATAAATAAACTATAAATTACAATTATTTAATGTAAAATTAAATTTTTATTACTTGTTCATTAAAATTTAAATCTTTTTTCTTTTTTTTTGAAGTAATTTAAATCCTTTTTTCAAAAAAAAAGGACAAATTTATATACTTTATTACATGATATACTTTCTTATCTCTTACTGTTATTAATTATTTGAAAAGAAAAAAAAAAGAAAACGGTTGAAAAGGTTTCAAGTTTTTACTATAATAAAAGATATTAATTTCTAATTTTAATAACATCCATTGAATTTGCTTTTATCCAATCTAATGGTAGTTATTAAGACCAATAATATTATTAGACCAGTAACGTATATGACCATATGTATTGATATCGGTGTATGTTTGGTATAGCTTTTCTAGTGATCAAAAGTCTTTTTTTAATGTTAAAAGCTATTTTGATGGTTTTTTGACAAAATCAAAGGAGCGTTTGTTTTAATATTAAGATCCAGTTTGGGATTGCTTACCAGGTTGCTTTTGGTGCCAAAAGTGCTTCTTAAGGCTGCCTAGGGTATTTGGTAAAATTTATGGGAAATGCTTTTGGTCTCTTTTGGTTTCCCCCACGGCAGAAATTGAGAAGCTACAAATTGATGCTTTTAGAAATCAGCTTCCTGGGAAGCAGAAATGAAAACACGCTCAACACTATTGCTTAATGAATTTTTTTTTCAAATTTTCCATTTTATCCCTTGCCTTTTGTGAAATTACCACATAACAAAACACGCATTTAGCATTTATTTGCAATTTACTATACCATATACTTTGCTATTTAGAATCTTTTGTTGTCCATTTCAATTTTGTAATCTCATGAATCCTTGAATCAAATTTTGATAGTTTTCTTGATATATTCTCAATATATGTGGCAACAGATAAAAAAAATATTAAAATAAAATTATATATTTTTTAACAAAATTATTTATTTATTTTATAACAAGTTTATGGTCACATAAAAATAAAACAAATTATTTATTTTATAACACGTTTATGGTCACACAAAAATAAAACAAATCATTTGTTTTCAAAACATCTTAAATATTCATTTGTGTCCTTTCTAGTAATTTTCTACAGTCACATCACTTTTTACTTACAGTTTACAAAACACATTGAAATTGATTTTGGTTCTCACAACACTTTTAAAAATCAGTTTACCAAACACTCAACTGATTATGCTCACAGCAAATCCCAAAACAATTCCCCCATAGCAGAATCAAAAGCAATTTTCCCCACAGTACAGCAATGTCAAACTGGGCCTTATTTTGCTCTCTTTCAATCTCACAGCATCTTTACCACGTCTGATGTCTTCATGCAATCCAAATGTGTTTTGAGATCGGGCTTAAGTATTGGGCTTCAACTTTGTTTTGACTTGAGCTCATTTGGGCTTTGAACTTACTTGAACTTGATTTTGACTGATATGAGACTTGGGCCTAAACTTGGTCTTGGGCTTTGATTTTGGACGTGAATCTTCAAATATTTAAATAATTAAAATAAACTCACATATTATTAATTATTTTCTAAGTTCCATACTAACTCACTTGAAATATAAAAAAAACTCTAATTAAATGAAAATAAATAAATCAAGTAATTAATAAATCCAAATTAAGGGATAAAAATATGATATAACATTGTCCAGATAAATTGTGGCAAATTGACATAAACTATCAAATCTCATTGCTTTTATTTAGTGAGAGATGCCTTATCCATGATTAACTAGCATATATGCTCCAATCTGAATATTGGATTACTGTAATTAATGTAATCATGAGTGATTACCAACACTGGCAACAAGGGCGTAGTGGGTTCGCTTTACTTCCGAAAGGTAATTAACATGGTGCTTTATAATTCTAAGGGCAATTTTTTTTTCTTTGAAAAATTTTCGACTATCCAACCGAGACTATCTTGATGGGTCAAGCTCTTCGTAGTGTTGGCGGCAGTGTAACCAAGCTTGTGAGTAGGAAATCCGAGAAAGAAAATGTGGACGGGCCTTATATCTTGGTGATGGAGCCTTAAAGGATAGCAATGTACTATCAGGGAGTGAATTCACGACGTGCTATTCCTTCGCATTTTCTCAATGGTTGAATGTCAAGGATGGCTCATCAGAGTATTTCAAATTCAACAGTGGTCCAGAGACTGAGGAGTGCTTTGCATATCTTCAAACTATTGATCTCCATGTCGCGAAGTCTTCTACCGGTGGAGGAGGCGGTGGTCTCAATTTGGCTAGGCTAAAATATAACTGCACATTATCATTTCTTCGTTTGCAAATAGATGGAAATCTTGAGATCTACACTTACTATCATAAGGTTGATTCTGGTGCATGGGAAGTGACTTTCAATCTCTTCTCTAGAGATTCAAGTTGGGAAGCTGAGTGCCAACTGTCAGGGAGGTGTGGCAAATTCGGGCTGTTTTGATGACAATCAATGTGTAGCTTGTCCATCAGAAAATGGTACATTGGGGTGGAGCAAACATTGGGAGGCCGAGAAGTTGAATTCTTGTGGGGTGAAGGATTTTCACTATTATAAACTTGAAGGAGTTGATCAATTCATGAGCAAGTACACTAGAGGGAATGGAATTGTCAAGGTGGAGGATTGTGGCAAGAAATGTACTTCTGATTGTAAGTGTTTGGGTTACTTTTACCACCAGGAAACATAAAAATGCTGGCTTGCTTATGACTTGACACTCACTAATGTCTCGGATTCTACTCACTTGGGATACATAAAGGTACCCAACAAGAAATTAGTCACTGCAGAATGGCCATCAATGTAGAAGCTAGCCTTGTTGTTGTTCTAATTCTAATCAGCTAGGTACTTTTGTACGTTATCTTTGTATTGTTTATTAGAGCCTTGTTCTCTTTATTGTTGTCATTTGACTGCTCATAATAAGTCCAACTGTCATGAGTTCATATCACTTCAAATATGACTGATCACTTTATGAGTACAAGAACATGTAAGTGTTTGTTTGCCTTTAATTTATATATGTTCTTTGTTGTATTTGTAATGCATTTTATTGGAGATCAGTTACTCAGTCGATCGAGGCTACCATCAACAAACAACGCAATCTATCCAAATAAGAGGGAAATGAATGATTGACAATTTACAGATTATGTCATATTGTAATGTTTTACTAATCAGGAATTCTAACGAGGGAAAATGAATTTGTTCGACTTCAAACGAATTCCATTGTTAACTTTTATTAATGCATTCTAACGAGGGAAAATGAATCCGTTCGACTTCTAACGAATTCCATTGTTAACTTTCATTAATGCATATTGTTGTTACTCAGAACTTATTCAAAAAGTAATTTCCCAAATTTTGCACTCATCGACTTTTGCAATCATAGAATATCAGGGTTGAGAGAACCATACAATTGGAAGCTGACTCCTTGGTAGCAGCAGAAGCAGAACATGTTTGATTATGCATCATTTGCAGTCAGACTATTCTCCATTGTCAATCTTTCAGCACCTGATAGTAGCTCACTTTTCGAATTTTGATATGTAAAGTCGTGGCAGAAGAGTCTCAGTTAACAGAGAAGGCAGATCATATTCTTCTGACTGCACCAAATGACAAAAATAATAAGCAGACAATAATAATAACCAGACATATGGTGTTGCTTGAATTGAATCACTTACCTTGCATATTTTTCACATGAGATGACAGGTAAATCTTGCAACAATTTGACAGATGAAGAACCAGAATCCCCAACATCCCAAAAACGCATAGTCCGCAAAAGAGACAAGCAATGAGAATCAAAAAATAGAAGAGAAACAAGCCAACTTTGTCACGCAGTGTGCGATAAAACAGAACAACTTTGTTGTTAATCAAGCGTGTTGTTGATTTGCTTCCTGTAATTATCTCAGCACATGGATTCATTTCCTCATGATCGAGTCTGCTGCCACTTCCATCTCCATTATTTGTGTCAGCATCATCTGGAAATTCCCCAAAATCTTGACTGATGGTACCAAATTTCTCAACAGAAATGCAAGATTGGGTTATATTTGGCTCTTCATATATTGGACATACCCCAACACATTTCACTCTGCAATTAGGGACATTAATATATGAAGGCCAAAACTTGAATGAAAAAGTTGTGTAGTCATCCCAATCTTTTATTAGCTTGGAATAGTCCCAATACCCTAATGCAACGTGATCTGAGTCGATGAATGCTTCGTTTGTATACTGTCCACCAACATTAACCGATAATGAACCAGGTATGGCTACCTTGCGACCATAAACGGTTTCAAAATGGCACTCAAAACGGATCGAATACAATGAGGAAGGCTCTTTATAGTAATATTCCTCGAACGCAATAACAGCACATAAAGCAAATCCCTGGAACTCACAATTAGACCAATTATGCTGCAGTGGTGTCAGTTGAACACTTATAGAAGATCCAAAACTTCGATGGCTAAACCAATCAGGAATTTCACTTCCTGGAAACAGAAAGCTGACAGGAGTTCTTATCCTATCTTCCTGTAACATGAAAATCATAATTATATAGAGAGAAATTGAGAGAGAGAGAGAGAGTTCTTCTCTAGCCAGATCGGTCCTTAAAAAAAATTCAGTTTTCAGGACCATCAGGTCCGTAATGTTATATAGTCTGAAATGCTTGGACTTGACTAGGGAATCATTTTTTATATAAATAAGGGTCTATTAAGAGAGAAAATAACCTTGAATGATGCCGTCTGCATTTCCTGAACTCTTAGTAGTAATTCTTCCAAAACATTGTTGAATGCTTTCAGATCAAGTTTCAGGCAGTTAGTGAATATGAAGCATGTTTCATTGAAATGTAAATCAACATTAGTCCAACGTTGAATTATCAATTCCACTAAATCAGATGCATCTGGTGATGATTGGAGCTCCTTGCAATTCATTGCTTCTAAATGTTGTAGACGTACAGGAAACTCCGGTAAGGACCGAAGCATGTTGCAATCATTCAACCGAAGCACTCTCATTGTTGAAAGGTGTTTGATGCTTTCTGGTAGACTCTCGAAAGGGTTCGCACAAAGCTCTAGATATTCCAATGATGGTAAGCAGCCAATATCTTCAGGGACTTGTACTAGATTGCAATCATTTAAAAATAATTTACTTAAAGAGCCCAATGAACTCGATAATGGAGGTAATGTCAGGCCTTTGCAACCAGAAAAATCTAATATTTTAAGTTGCACCAAATCTATCATGGAGGATGGTAGTTGAGTTACACCAGCTCGGGTTGCATTGAGACACTTCAGAGATCTTAAATTCCCCAAGTTGTCAGGCAATTCGACCAGTTTTGAGCATTCCGAAATCTCGAGTTTTTCCAGACATTTCAAATTACAGATGCTATCTGGAAGTCTCCCAAGATTTTTGCATTTTCTCAAAAATAATGTCAGAAGTCCATTCAGATTTTCAATCGAGGAGGGTAGCTCTTTAATTGCTGTACCGGATAAATAAATCAAATCAAGACGTTCCATCGTCTCTGGGATTTCAGGAAAACTCTCAAGTTTCGAACAATCTGTTACGAATAGTGACTCCAGAGATTTCAGTTTACAAAAACTGGTTGAAATTTGCTTGAGTTTCGCACAATGAGAGATGTATAACTCCACAAGCCCTGTTAGACTACCGATTGATGAGGGAATTTCTTCTATACCAGTGTTAACCAAATTCAATTTTCTTATATTCCCAGACACCTGTGGAAACTCCATGAGATTAGTGCAGCCAGACAGATCAAGAGTTACAGGAGATTCAAAATGAATATTTGTTGATAAGCGTCTGAGACTTTCACATCTCGAGAGATACAAATAACGAAGTTTGTGGAGATATTGAAGAGATGGGTTGATGTCAAGCAAGTTTTTGCAATCTACAAGTTGTATAACCTCCAAACATGTGGAGTTTGAGAAGTCTGGCATCTCTGTTAAGCACGAGCGCGAAAGATTAAGCCGTTTTAATTTTGGTGCATGCTGTAACAAAAGATATATAGCAATTAGTTGTTTGTGTCAAAATGGTCCTTCTCTTCATGACAGAAGTTTCATTCTAAAATTTATTTACAGAACTAACTTTACTAAAGAATTATTATATTATTAAAAAAAACATATATATACACATAAATTATACCTTTTTTCCTTCCCAAAGTCGTTCAAGGTTGCTGGACGAAAGGTCGAGTTCAACAAGGTTCTCCAGACTGAAACTAGATGGTAGTGCCTTTGAAGGATATCCATTCCAATGTAGATATCTCAATTGATTAGGAAGGTAATTTAGATCATGGGGAAGATTCACTTTAGAGATATTTATGTCTCCATTTTCGGAATATTGGTTATCGCTGTAGAATTTGAGATATCTAAGATTGTACATTCTCTCGAAGGCTTGAGAATCCATATCCAAGTTCTTTATTTTGGACATATTTAGGTACATCCCTTTAATTGCTTCGGTTCCCTTAATCATAAACGAAAAACAAAGAATAAGTTATTGCATTAAGCTTCCTCAAATGTATAATCAACGATTATTAATTGAAGAAACAAAACAAAATTTGAAAGACATGCACTTACTAAATTTCTCCTGAGCACAAGACAAACATCCTCTTGATTATGCAATCTGCTAAGTTGTCCAGGCTTATTAAATGATTTCTGTTGAACAATTTCCCGACCCATTTCTTGAAGCAAATCGTGCATCCATATCTTGTTGCTACGTGATATTGTTATAAGAGATTTGTCAACGAGGACACTAATTCCAGCATGTGTAGAGAAGTAACAACCATTTAGTAATTGTGTTACGTAATCTCTATGCTCTCCTTTAAAGAAACATGCAATATCAAGAAATATATCCTGCTCTTCGTAATCTAGTCCATCGAAACTAATTTTCAACATACTATAAATTTCGGGGTTAGAAATCTTATTTAACTTATGCAATACACTTTCCCAATCTTGTTTGCTCCTTCGATACATGAACGAACCCAGCACTTTTAGTGCTAACGGATTGCCTTTGGCATAATCTACTACTCTTTGAGTGTACATCATAAGATCTATGGTAGGATGATCTTCTTTGAAGGCATATTTACAAAAAAGCTGAAGAGCTTCATCACTGTACAATGCACCAACCTTATATATGTAATCTCTTACTCCAAAATTAAGAAGCACTTGTTTATATCTGGTTGTTAAGATAATTCTACTTCCAGGACCAAATCGATCTATCCCTCCTGCCAAGATTTCTAGCTGTCTTAAACTATTAACGTCGTCAAGAACAATAAAAACCTTTTTGCTTTCAAGCCTACGCTTAACAAATGGCGGTACACTGGGGCTGCCTATGTTTATATTTTCTCCTAATATTTGAGAAAGAACTTGGTCTCGTAGATGAACTAGTCCACCATGTTTTTCTGATTGTTCTCTAACATTTTCAATGAAACAAGCACCTTCAAATTGACTAGAAATTTGGTCAAAAACAGCTCCAACAATGGTTGTTTTACCTATACCGCCCATGCCCCAAATTCCTACCACTCGAAAATCTAAGTTTTCAATGCCTAATAGTGACTTAACCCACTCAATGCGTGAATCTATTCCAACAAGGCTTTTGTTATCACCTGAAGGCAATATAACATTCAATTTCTTCAAAACATCTTGGACGATTTTGTCTACAAGTCTTGCTTCAGATCTGATAGATAAAAAATAATAAATAATAAATAAACATAAATAATCAAGATTTGCATTAATTTTTGACAAAAATAAAACTTTTAATTTAGGGATAATTTCATCATCATCCCTATTGTTTAAATAATTATCAATTTAGTCTTTCTTATTTTATCTGCATAAAAAAAAGGTCATTATTGTTTAATTCGCACTATCATAAGAGTCTTCATTATTCCAAGTTCAATAAAAATAGTCCCTCTAGAGTCTAAAGTTTTTCCGTTAAGTTTTGTGTTGGTGAATAAGGGCATTTTTTTATTTTTCAGTTTTCAATAATTTTAGGGAGTTTCTTTTTAAGTAATATTATACCAGCAATTTTATAATTTTAAGAAATTTTATAATTTTATAATTTTATAGGCACTTTTTTGTAATATTTCAAAGTTTTTTTTATATATAATTTTCAACGGTTAATATGATCAATTAAGTTTCTAGGTATCATATATAAGTATATAATGGTTTTTTTTACCAAAATTACTAACAGAAGTCAGAAGCAGTTTAGTTTGAAACAAAAGAGACTATTTTGATTGTAAATAAAACAATAAGGACCATTTTGTCTAATTCTGTAAACCCTTGGATTAAATTGATAATATTTCAAATAACAAGGATGCTTTTGATAGTTTCCCTTAATTTATAAATGGAAATAGATCAGAACTTGATTTACCTAATTACTGAGGAATTCCATCCGGATAGATTGGCTGCTTCGGTCAAAGCTTCTCTCCACAACTTCACCTCTTCTCGAGACTCCTTTTGATCATGCTTAACAAAGGAATTCTCAAAACTCCCCGTTTGTTTTCGTACATCTGATGGATCAACGTCGTAGAAAATGGGAATAACAATTTGCTTCTTCGTTTTTTTGTACTTGATGATCTCCACAAGTTCACGTAAGCACAATTTAGAAGAACCATAATCTTTTGAGAAAATGACTATCGAAATCATTGATTCTTCAATAGCTTTTCGCAACGCTGGCGAAATTTCATCTCCTCGTTTGAGTTGGTAGTCTATGAAAGTATGGATCCCTTTTCGACACAAAGCCTCGTAAAGATGGCTAGTAATGTTATTGCTTGTATCTTTACCTTTGAAACTAACAAAGACATCATACTTTCTAATTTCATGGTTGATGGTGGAAGAAGAAGTTGATTGTGAAGCGCCCATATTGGGCTGAAGAAATTATCGAAGACTCTGTGCAGCAAAATTACATAAGAATTATAACAAGAAGATGGATCAATTTGTACGAAATATATATATATATATATATATATATAATGAGTTGTAATTTAACATGAATTGGTCATTATTTGTGTGCGCTGTAGTCAAGAAATTGGAAAAATGGTTTTCTTTTTTTTCCGCTGTAGTCAGATTCTTTTCAGACGTGTGTCTGTCAAGAATCGAGATCTAGGCGAGAGAACCGGAAAGCAACATTAAAAAATTGAGACTCAAACTCGACTTAGAACTTATTTTGGTTAGACTTTTGAAAAACTTCTACATGTAAAAGATCTATTTATAGTAGATTTATTAGAAATAGAGTTTTCGAAAAAAAAAATATTTATTTGGTTTGTAAACTTTTTTAAAAATATATCTATATGAAGAAGTAACTTCCCATGAGCTTTTGTCTAATAGATGTTTACTCTACTAGCCTCTACTCAATTTAAAATAGATAATCTCAAAACCCAAACCAAACAAATCTAAAAAAACTCAAATAGGCGTTTGTAGACCTTTTGACGTAATAAAAAGCTCAACCAAACAGGAACTTTAATTATGGACCGAAAAAATTAAGGAATTACATATTGAAAAATAAAATGTTTATGGTTCTTTATGGCTTCTCTTATTAATTAAATTAAATTTTCATTTTTTTATAATATTACCGAACTGAATAGAAACTCTTACCGCTAAACTTTCTTGGGGTGGTAATTTCCATTTCAATTCAATTTCCATATCTGTACGCCACTCAAAAGGTTGACTTTCTTGAAGTCATTGACTTTTTTATTTTAAAAAATGTATTTCGGGCCAGCTAATGAACCACATTTGATTCTTGTGAAGCACTATTGGAAATTTTTAGGCAATGTTATAGGAGATTTATCCAAAAAAGATTTGGATCCCCTTTTCACATTATTATTATCTATATAATCTATTTACATGTATTTAATAAATAAATCAAAAATTTGGATTAATTTTATCTTTTAGTAGAATAAAGACATAAAAATTAATCTAAACCATTAATTTATTTATTAGACACAGTATTAATAAATAATGAAGGTATGAATAACTGAACAAGGTAAGGATCCAGATAGGTATCATGAATATCAGCACTATAATGACTCCAGTTATATCATATCTTAAAGGTGGAAAGTAGAGTCGGAATTCATGATCAAAGGAGAGGTTCAAAGAGATTAAATAGAGGATGATGCAAGCAAAAATAAAAAATAAAAATACACAACAAAATTGTTTATAATTGCGATAAATTATCACATATGTTACTTAATTATATGGTTTTTTTCAAAGCCAACTTAAAAGTTTGGAGTCATTGCAAATTTCCTGACATTCCAATTAGTGCCGACAAATACTCTTTTTTTTTTTTTGAAATATTACGCGACAAATACTCCTTTCGCTTCTGTTTAGATTTCACATTTTGGTTAAAGCATTATATAGATATATTAAAGCTGACAAATTATTTCAGGAAAAAAAAAAACAAATCAACAAATTAATTCATCACATTCTGGCAAGTCGGCATGTATGAACAGTCAGATTTATTTGACTTTTTTTTTTCAATCCAAGATCAACATATATATACGCAATTGATGATGCTCCAATTGGAATATTATATTTAATTTGTTTAGTGGAAGTGTGGAACAGCTTATCCATGATCAGCACCACAAAATTTTTAGTGAACTGGTGCACTAATGAATGGTACGTGTACCTGATCATCTTTAAAGATGTGATAATATATTATTATATATATAATTCATGTGACTGTGTAGTGATTAGCTATCTTAGAGCATCTTCAATGCTATTATGCATTTGGAGAAAATTGAATGCCACATATGATAGTTAGATAATGAGGTAGAAAAAACCTCTCCAATGCAATTATCTAACTTGATTATGGAGGTGATGTGGTAAAAAAAAAAGTTAGAAAATACGGAGTTGAGTTTCTAATTCTAGAAACCCTCCTAGAAATGCTGACTAGGATTTCTAACTTTTCCCCACCAATAATATTACACCTCATTAATGGTAAAATAAAAGAGGAGAGAGAATGAGATAAATGTTGTAAGATGATTGGTCAAAAATTGATACATATTTAATTTAAAAATAAAAGAGGAAAGATAGTAAAATAAATGTTTTAAGATGATTGGTTAAAATGAGATATATATTTGATTTAGATAATTGCATTGGTGATGAAACAATGCATTTCTTAAATTTTTTTATAAAATGGATCCATATTGAATATATTTACTGATGTGTCACTGGTTAGAAACCCAAAAATACATATTTATATTGGAGATGCTCTTAATTGAATTCAAATACATTGTCGATCTACTTGATTTAGTAGAATAGCCTCCCTATAAACTTGAATTTAATTATTTGAAAAACATTGCTTAAGATTAAAACAAAGAAAAATGTACTAAGTACCCTACAGGCACATATTATGGATTAAACAATTAAATAAAAGAATTATATTTATCATTTTAATATTGAAAAAATTATTTCCGTTCAACCTAAAAACTTAAATTTATATATAATGCACCTTATTGCATACAAAAACCATTAGACTTAGCATATCGAACAAATTTAATTATAATACTGAATAAATAAACATAATATATCTAAATCTTGGTACCGTAAATACAATCTTACATTTACTTGTAGAACTCAGTCTCACCAGGTCCGACAGACTCCTAATCTATAATGGTGTAAACTTAAAAAAAAAAAAACTCTTATCTAGGAGGTTTTTTGATTCTATTCTTCTCGATATGTTTTTTTGGCCGTTCTCTGGGCTTCTTTCATGGTCTGGTGTGGCGCTGTTGGTGTATTTTTCTCTTCGGTCTGCTGTGAGTGTTGTGGTTGGTTGGGTGGTTGTTGTTTTGTTTCTTTTTTCGATTGTTCTGTTTTGGTTTTTGCTTTGTCTTGTCTCTCTGTTTGGCTTGGCCTCCCCTGTTTATGGGAGTTGTGGCTAGCAGCTTTGGTTAGCTCTTGTGGTCCTGCTTTGGATCCTTATAAATCCACTAAAAAAAAACTTTTTTAAAAAATAATAACATACCCAAATTGTTCTTCATTAGATAAATGAATAATGAGCTGTGACGCAGCGAAATTGGAAGTTTCAAGCCAAATCATAGCTACGAAATAAAATTTTTCTGATAACAATTTTTATCAACAAAATATCAAAATATTCAACTCCCTTTTACAATAGCTAGGAGCGGTGTTTATAGCCCTCTAATAAACCCAATATAAAGCCAATATAAAGTCTAATATAAGCCCAAACCCAACAAATAGGAAAAACAAAAATTACTATTAAATCTTCTATATCAGTTCACCCATTCTTTGAAAAGAACTCGACCTCGAGTTCGGTTGAAGCACACGGAAATGAATATCTTGTAAAAAGCAAAACAAAACCAGCAGAAATGAGGAATGAAACTCTGGAAAAGTCACCGAAAACCCCAATTCGTTTTGTGGGAGTGGTAGACCCCAACCGAAAAGTCCCTTCGAA
>CM065639.1:66107735-66287673 GCA_033220585.1 Dipteronia sinensis | reverse complement strand
TTTTACTGCCCGAGACGCAAGAAAAGGTTTATATAGATAGACATGGTATGGTTAGGAAGGTTTGGTATTTAGAATCAAATGAAGCTTTTTTGGGAGTTTTACTTATTTCTTTAGTGGATGCTAGATTTGCACTTTTTGGTGATTCAAGAATTGTGTTAAGTTTGGAAGATATTTCATTTACGTATTTAACCAAAAAAGCAAATAATCTAAACTCTTTGAAATTGGCCCCGTATTTGTTTATTTATTGTTTTTCAATTTTGGTTTTTCTCCTTTTTTGAACCTGAGTTCGATTATTTATACTTCACAATCACTATTAGAGTATTAGATTGACATAATGTGCCTTGAATCATCTCTTTTTTAAGTGTGAGAGAATTATATACGAGTGTAAAGAGATAAAAATATGTAGCTGTAAATGAACTCATGTTTACAGTTGCAAAATAAGTAATCAAATTCTCTCTTACATTTTTCAGTTACTCTATATACTTTTTAGTTGACAAAATAATGAATTTGATTCCCTATACAAATATACAATACATAGCACTGCTACTAAAAGTAATAAGTCCATGTAAACAATATTCAAATGGTACTAAATCACCAGGAGAGGATACTAATTAACTGCATAATAATAGTTTTATTTAATTGTATTTTATCTTGTAATGTTGTAGTAATTCTTACTGGTCTTTACTACCGATACCGAAGAGTATGTTCCCAGGATTGCACTAACGACTCTTAGCGCAACAACTATGTTATCAGAACAATCTAATAAGTGAAAATACTAGAGTCAATAACGAGCATGTAAAACTCAAAGGTGCAGATGAATTAACTACATTGAAACAATCTCATAAGCTGCCTACAAAGGTTTAGCAATAACGTGATATCAGATTTTCTTCAGGTGAATATTTGCGGTAATAGAAACAAGTCTAGAAATTGGACTGTAGGTTTTGCATATTTATCACATAATTTTGGGTTAACGGGATGGTTCACATGTTTTTCAATTTTTCTCTCTTAACAGGATGTTTCACATGTTTTTGGATTTACTTGTGTTGTTTGATTAATGGTTGATAGGTATATGATACCGAAAGAAAGGGGATGGTGATACATTGATTTGCTATTTTGCAGATGACTTATTTAGAGTATGTGCCTCAAGAAGTCCTTTATACAAGGCTATGTGAATCTGGGAAAAGTCCGATTGGAATTAATATAGGCGATACATCTATTGGTATTGTATAGGTGATATAAAGCAATCAAACGCTAAGCCAATTCTTCCTTTGGGAGGGGGAGAAGGATATACTCTCTCTTACTTGGAAAAATCCCTGAATGAGAAGTCCAATGGTGGTGAGGTTTATGATTATGGCTGGTTTAAACCCTACAATGTATTCTCTCCACAGGTTTTGGAGCCATCGAGCATGACTGCCTCAGAAATGAGTCATATTCTTAATGATTTGGAAGAAGCAAACAGCGTTTACTGTTTCCTTTTTGGATATTCTGCGGACCGTAGACACACTAGTGATAAAGATAATGTATTGTTCTCTATTGTTAGTCATTTATGTTTTTTTAAATTAATTATTGATTAATTTATTTTTTTCTGTTAATATACCTTCATTGAAAGTTTCGTAAGAAGCCTTAAACGTGATGGGTATCTGAAACCCAAACTGTTCACGTTCATTGACGAACGTAATTCAATGAAGAAGACTAACACGTTTCTTGAAAAAAAACCTGTCTGTATTTTCTAACTCGAAGGAGTTTTCGTCAAATTACCGTTCGATTGCTCCAAGGTTGATCCCAAGAAGCTTGATTATGATTTTCGTCAAACCTGTCTTCTTCATTGAATTACGTTCGTCAATGAACGTGAACAGTTTGGGTTTCAGATACCCATCACGTTTAAGGCTTCTTACGAAACTTTCAATGAAGGTATATTAACAGAAAAAAATAAATTAATCAATAATTAATTTAAAAAAACATAAATGACTAACAATAGAGAACAATACATTATCTTTATCACTAGTGTGTCTACGGTCCGCAGAATATCCAAAAAGGAAACAGTAAACGCTGTTTGCTTCTTCCAAATCATTAAGAATATGACTCATTTCTGAGGCAGTCATGCTCGATGGCTCCAAAACCTGTGGAGAGAATACATTGTAGGGTTTAAACCAGCCATAATCATAAACCCACCACCATTGGACTTCTCATTCAGGGATTTTTCCAAGTAAGAGAGAATATATCCTCCCTCCCCTCCCAAAGGAAGAACCGGCTTAGCGTTTAATTGTTTTACATCACCTATACAAATACCAATAGATGTATCGCCTATACCAATTCCAATCGGGACTTTTCCCAGATTCACATAGCCTTGTATAAAGCACTTCTTAAGACACATACTCTAAATAAGTCATATGCAAAACAACAAATCAATGTATCACCATCCCCTTTCTTTCAGTATCATATACCTATCAACCATCAATCAAACAACACAAGTAAATCCAAAAACATGTGAAACATCCTGTTAAGAGAGAAAAATTGAAAAACATGTGAACCATCCTGTTAACCCAAACTTTGACTTAAAACAATATTTGACTTTTGCGTACACAGCCTACACATGGCACAGATAAGGCTGTGAGACGTTTGGGACAATTGTGCAATTGTGAAATAGTGGTGTTGTAGATTTTTTTTCAAGCGGTCGTAGAACTCAATCATGTCTATACAGTTTTCAAACACAACTCACTCATTTACTTTACTTTATTTCATTTATAAAATCTTATTAATTTAATTGGTTTATAAAACGAAAAACTTGTTGGATGAATTTTAAAAAAACCAAATTTTTAAATGAAAATTTTTGATTTGTTTGTTGATTGAAAAAATAGTTTTTTTTTGTTTTTTGTTTTTGTTTTTTTAAGACAAAAGAAGCTGAATTTGTATTTTATTTTTGTCCAAGTAAAATCTTAGTTGTAGAGTTTTATTTGAATATGATATATTTTTTATTTTAGTAAATTCTATAATATTTTTTAAAGAAACAAAGAAATTGTACCTTTTTTTTTAAAGAAAGTGTACGTACAAGATTTTTTTTTCGATGGTGGAAGCAAATGAAGAGAGAGGGGTGTGATGAGAAAAAAATATATGTTTAGAATAAAAAAAATGATAAAAGGATAGTTTTGGTATTTTAAAGGGTGTAGGGAGTAAAATTAATAATTTTAATTTTTTAATATAGATGTAGAAAGAAAAAATGGGTGTAGGAAGATATTTTTTGGGTGGCAATAGAGCCACCCTTTTATTTATTATCCTACCCAACTAATTTTATTTATTTCTTCCACCCTAATAAAATTATATATATATATTTTGAGACAAAAATTATATATTTTTATTTCATTTAATTTATTTAAATTTGTTGGTTGCTGTTATAATCTAATTTTGCTTGATAAGTGTGACATTTAATTTAAAATTTAAATAATAAGAAAAACATGTGAATAATTGTTATTTGACTTAATCAATGGTATAATGGTATTTGGAATATTTAATTTGTTTTTGTTTATTATTATTAATTGTAGTTTTTTTTTTACCATTACTTTTATTATATATTTCATTTGTTTTTTTTAATGAAAAATAATTTTGATGAGATGGTGTTGGTCCGGTAAACCCCTCACACCTACGCCGAGGTCGTAGATTCTAATCATCCCCCTAAAAAAACATGAATTTATGTACTATTTCAAAAAATGAAAAATAATTTTAAATATTAAATATATATATATTTTTTAATTTAATAACTTTTTTTTTTGGAAAACCTTATTTACAAAACAAAGTATAAAAGGACATTTTTCACTGGGAATAAAAATACAAGAGAAGGCTATGAAAGTCCAAAAACTCAAAAAGTACCAAAGAAACATAAAATCCGTTAATAAAATTTGTAACTTGATCATTCCTAGATATCCAACTAAAATCCTGGGTTCCTACGTGGAGATGACAGAAAAACTGTGATGTTGTACATGGTGTGCCTGTGTGTAAATGAGAATGAGAATAAGAGGAATATGCCTTGCTTGTTTACAATCCCAGAACTACAAACCGAGCTGCTGACCTGAAGGCGAAGCAAGGTTTGATGTTGGATGTGGAAATAGTTGAGTGGCAGGATGTTTAATCCCCTGGGTTGCTGGTTGGAAATGGCTGTCTGTATTCATTGTTTTCTGTGGTCTTCCTAGTTTTGTGGTGTTTGGTTTGTTTAGGAGCTTACCTGGGCGTCAAATAGGTTAGAGGTGGTTTGTCTGTTTTGGAGTATGTGGGGTTGATTGGTTTGTAAGGCTTGGGTTTTGCTGCATGGTCTTTTCTGTAGGTCTGTTCCGGTTGTGGAGCTTTTGCTCTGTTGTGCTCTTTCTGTTCTCTGTTCTGTTTCTCTGTTTTTCTAGCCTTTTGGCTTTATTAATAATATTTGCAGTTCTTCACACAAAATTTAAAAGAAAAATAGTAGATTGAAAAGGGTTCCAAATTTCAGGATTTGTTGATTGATTAATCTAAGAGAAAATCAAAGTATTTGATTGGTGTAAAAGAGACTTTGAAATCTAAGATAAAAAAAAGACTTTGAAATCTGAAGTCAAGTTGTTTAATTTGTTTTCTCAATGGAAATTAATAAGATTGTTATAGCAAGAGTACGACTCGAAACTTGCGATTGCATAGATAAACATGGAAACTTGAATATTCAATGTAAACAGTAAAGAAAATTCTCTTCAATTTTGAACTTTCACTATACTATTTAAATTGGACATGTTCTTAATTTGAAAATTCCTCCACCCACAGGATCTAATTATCAAACATAAAATAGTAAAGATCACCCTTAACTCAAGGAGGGCCTTCTACAACAATTGAAATTGCGTCAATCCTTTTCAACATACAAATTAAAATTTCCTTATAAATACCACCATGCATTGAGTTTACCAAATTTCAAAAACAAAAAGTAATGACAACCCCTTCGATTTCTGTATCTTTTTTATTTATTTCTGTCTCTTACTAGGCTACAATGTTCTTGCACTTGAAGCATCACACCATATTTTTGCAAGATATCAATCTTCTGCAAAAGTTTTGCTTAAAGCACTTGTAAATCAACGTTAAGATTTAACATCCAATACCTCAAAATCTTTTTTTGACTAAGAAATATGTTTCTTAGTATTATACTATTGTCGGTAGTATAATAAATATTAAAGACTTTATTTGGCAAGTAGATAAATAAAAAGGAATTTATTTATCTAGTCAAATTATGAAATCTTTGATATAGTCACTAATACACTAAAGAGTTGGATTCGGGTTTGTATTTAAAAAGATTGATAGGAGTCTTTTATGGAAGGGTAGTGTTAACCTGTGCCCTAATCAGGTTAACAACCAATTTTTTTCTATAAATAGAAATAAACACACAAATCAATAACTGTATTTATTATTTCATTACAATAATTGTATTAATTATTTTTCACTTACAGTAATAAATTGGTTGTTAACATGTACCATAAGGGCACAAGTTAACACTACCCTTTATGGAAATACAAATCCTTTTTGGTAGAGGATTTCGGTCATTACCTAAAAGACTATCAAAGAATTTGGCCAACCCTATAATAAAAAGGAAAGGGATTTTCGGCCAACCCTAAATAGTTTAGGGCAAGAATTTCGGCCACTATATATAACATATAGTGAAATTCGGCCAAAACCCTAAGGCTTGCTTGAGAGTTATTTTTCTTTAGCTTGAAAAATAGAATTCATCTCTTAGATTAGTGTGAGAATTCGGCCAAGAGGAAAAGAGAGAAGAGAACGCTTTATTTCGATAGTGCACTAATATCTTTTACATCAAAAGGCTTTGTGCATAATTTCGAATTAGGTTCACGCGAATTTCAATCAAAAGATTGAGAATTCAAAAGTGACCGGAACGTTCTTTGTTATCTCTTGGAAGTTTTTGTGACTAACGAAAAAGATTTTTTTTTGTTATCCATCCTTAGGTACACAAATCAAAGAAAGGGAGACCACACTCCTAGGTGATTCACGTTCGTGATTTGATTGGAAGTTCTTACGGAATATCACTGACACAACTTCAAATTGGGTTCCCGCTATAAAGGTACGATATACTTTATATATATATATATCAATTAGTCAAAGGGTTAAGGTCTTCTTCTTTAAAGGAATTTTTTTAAATATACTAAAACTATTTTAGTCTTGCTTCCGCCGCGTGCACGCGTTTTTTCTCTACATTTCATTCATTAATGCTTCGGTCAGACGTAGGCAGTACTAGAAAGCTTTGTCGTCTCTCTCGAGTAATGAGGTGCTTACGGATGACCATTTGGTTATAAAGGATCATATCATCAACTTTTATTCGGACATTTTTTCTTCGCATCCTTCTCAGGTTGAGACAAATTTATGGTTGTACAGGATGTCATTCCTTCTTTGGTGACTGATGAGGAAAATGCTTTCCTGATTGGAAATCCTTAGGTGGACGATGTTCATGATGCAATTTTTTCTATGGATGTGGTCTATGCCCCAAGGCTATACGACTTTTCTAGAGGGTTTTATCAACATTGCTGGGAGGTAGTGGGCAATAACGTGGTTCTTGCCATTCATGACTTTTTAAATACAAGGGTTAAATTTGTGGGTTTCAACCCCAGTTTCATAGTTCTTCTTTCGAAGCTGAAGGATTCAATTTCGATAGATTAGTTTCATAACCCCATTTTGGCCTATGGTATGTAGACAAGCAAAGCACATAAACGGTGAAGTTGTAAACATAGGGATGCACATTTATCCTCGGATACCTAAATCTCCATTTCCCCATTCCTATTTGGAGGGGAATTTTTAGGGAAAACTGGGAGGGGGGGAGTTTATGGGGATGGGGATGGAGGGAACCCCCATTCTCACTTCCTCATTTTCCTCAAACCTTATTTATATATATCTTAATATTTTTATTCTTTCTATTATTAATATTTTTGTATTTGTATGTTATATGAGGGTATATGTTTCATTTCAACTATAACAATATCTTGCATTACAACTAATAGGCTTGTTAGCCATCACCATGACACCAAGACAATGTTGTAGTAGGCGCTAGGCGTCAGTTATATGGTAGACTGGCGCCTAGCGCCTTGACCGCCTAGGCACCGACTAAACAACGCTTATGCAGACATTTATTTTTCAATGCTATTGGTTATGTCTCCTGCTTTTCTTTTTTATATTTATTTTACTCTTTTTATGGGTTTTGGTGCAGTGGTGCACATCACAGAGCCAATAAGCCACCCACCATCATTAATACATTTTGTGAACCCTAATACCGCATCATCTCACCAACCCGATAGTCTGACTTTCGTTTTTCAATTTTTTCTTTTTGCTTTTATATTGATCTTATTAATTTTCACTCAATACTCTTCTCGATCATTTCAACTTTCTTTAATAATTTCAATAGACTCTTTCTCTTCAAACTCTATCCTTCAAATTTTCTCTGCAACTTCATTACTCATTTTCAACTTCTTCTTCTTAAATCTTCTTTTTTAGCTTTTTTTTTTGTTTTTTCTTCTTAAAATAACCCTAGACGGTTGTCGGAGCGATTGGCGATGACGACCGGACAACGACGGCTGCATAGGCGAGACGTGGCGACGAGAGGCTCTGTTTCAATTGGGAGGTCTGGTTTTGAATTGTGAAAGTGAGATTTTTGTTTCAATTTAATCAACCCTTTAGTAACAATTTTTTCAAACAATTAGGCCGATTAATTGACTCTAGAAATCGGTCTAGGCGGCCGACTAGTCAGCGCTAGTCGGCGACTAGTTGCTCAGCCGCCTAGGAAGGCCGATTAAGGACCAGTCGTGGCGGCGGGTGCCGCCTAAGGACTATTCTTACGTCTAGGGCGATTTCTAGAACACTTCTCCAAGAGTTGGTAATTGGCCAGAAGAGATTTCCCTAGAAACCTTGTGGAATGATAGAGTTGCTATCCTACTTCTGCTTGTAGTGTTTAACTTGTCATTCATTAGGTCTCCTAAACATTTGATTTGACTGGTGTAAGCCCTGACAAAACAATATTGAGAAATATAAAAGACGATTATCGTATACAAAATACATAAATGGATGAAATAGCTCGGTATGGCATTGGTTACAACATAATAATTGTAATAGCTAAAAAAAAAATATTACAGTAAAGATCAAGACGTTATAGGTTAATAAAACTTCTTAATACAGAAAGTCTTATTGTTAAAAATAGAAAATGAATTCAACTATACAACTTATCAAAAATCACTTATCTAAATCTAGATGTCAATGGATGAAAAAAGGTTGGTCCGATGGTAAACTGTAAAAATAGTTGGTGTTTGATAAAATGAAGCTACGCTAAGAAGAAGAAAAGAATATAGAGCAGAATAACAGAAATGAAGAAATTAGAACTATGACTCCATTGAAGAAGAGTCAAGCTTTTTAGAGAATCTTTTCATTATCATGATTTTTGCGTGTTTACAATAAGAGCCAGAGCTCATTATATATACACTCTTGCAAGTTGCAAGTGGAGAAAAAGATAAGATTGCCACCTGGCAAATTAGTTGTAACAGAAACAAAATTTCCTGCCTAAAACACTTCTTCTTTCTGTCGTTGGATTATTGTTGATGATCATGATGATCACCGTCTGATCATCATGGTTGAAGCTTGCTTGTTTTGACTTGTGAGCTAACTGGAAAGTCTGTCATTATAGCAAAGCTCTGTTTTGCTGAGATATTTGTTGTCGACTAATTGAATGAGCTGAATTAGCTGAATGAGCTTGTGCTTGACCATTAGATTGACCATTGTGTTGACCACCACAATTTGTCACTTGAGATATTACTCTAACATCCCCCCTCAAGCGAAACGTCGGTGAAACATGAAGATTCAGCTTGGACCTAAGATAATCAAAATGAGCAGCTGGTAATGCCTTGGTAAAGATATCTGCACACTGATGTTCTGTAGGAACATATTGAACTTTGAGAGAACCTGAAGCTATCTTCTCACGGATGAAGTGAACATCAATTTCAATATGTTTGGTATGGGCATGAAAGATTGGATTCTGAGCAAGGGCACCAGCACCCTGATTATCACACCAAAGGATAGGACAGTGAGGCAGTGAGAGTCCTAACTCAAAGAACAAAGAAGTCAGCCAAATTGCCTCAGTAGCAGCCTACGAAAGAGCTCGATATTCAGCCTCACAACTAGAACGAGCTACAACTTGTTGCTTTTTAGAGCTCCAAGCAATAAGGTTTCCTCCAACATAGACGCAGCAGCCACTAGTAGACCGTCGATCATCAATACAGGACGCCCAATCAGCATCACTAAAGACTTCTATAGAAAGGGACTCAGCTGGTTTAAAATGAAGGCCTAGTCCAATTGTTCCTTTTAAGTAACGAAGAAGATGCTTGCACACTTTCTAGTGATCTGTAGTAGGCATAGCCAAGAATTGGCTCAGTTTGTTGACATAAAAAGATATGTCAAGTCTGGTGTATGTTAAATATTGAAGAGTACCAATAGTACTCTTGTAAAGAGTAGGATCGGTGAAGGTTGTCCCATGTTTTGTAAGTTTCGTGCTAGTAGGTAGAGGTGTGGAGCAGGGCTTACAATTTGACATATTTGTTTTCTTTAAGAGGTCTAGAATATATTTGGTCTGTGTTAAGAACAAACCAGCTGGGGAGCGGAAGGCTTCAAATCCCAGAAAATAGTTGACAGAACCTAACGACTTCAAGGCAAATGTGGTGTTGAGAATTGTAATTGTCTGTTGAATAAGAGTTGGATCATTACCTGTGAGCAATATGTCGTCAACATACACTAGAAGGAAGATAACCTTAGTACCCAGACGTTTGATGAAAAGAGACACATCTGATAATGAGGAGACAAATCCCCAATTGTGTAAGGCAGTCTTCAACTTAAAAAACCAAGCTCTTGGAGCCTGTTTGAGGCCATAAAGTGCTTTGTTGAGTTTGCAAACAAAGGAAGGCCGTTGAGAGTCAACAAAACCAGAGGGTTGCTCCATATATACGGCCTCTTGGAGATCACCGTTGAGGAATGCATTATTTATGTCAATTTGTTATATGTCCCATCCATAGGTAACTGCCAATGTGAAGATTATCTGAATTGTCGCAGCCTTAATAACTGGACTAAAGGTGTCTTGGAAATCGATTCCCAGAGTTTGATGAAATCCCTTAGCAACCAAACGAGCTTTGTGTTTGAAAATGGAACCATTTGGTCGATATTTGATTCGAAAAATCCATTTGCATCCAAGTATCCCACCAAGTTGGTAGACTCCGTAGGAGGAACGAGTGTCCAAGTGTTGTTCCTTATTAAGGCTGAGTACTCATCAAGCATTGCCTTGTGCCATTGTGGTTTCGACAGAGCTTCAACAGCTGTTCGAGGCTCAAATTCCTCATTTGAAATCTCAGCAGTCTTATAGACAGAGGAATATGCTTTATGCTGTATCGCTCCTGATTTAAGTCTTGTGATCATAGGATGAGTTTGTAATGGCACAGTTGGTAGAGTAAGTCCAGAAGGGTTAAGATCACTGTAGAAAGGAATAGATGGTGCTGCTGTGTGTAGCACGGGAACTGGAATGGTTTTTTGAGGAGAATGAGTTGCTAAATCTGATTTCGGCAAGGTGTCCAGTAGAGCTGTAGTTGGCAACATCATACTTTGAGGAGCAGAGATATTTTTCCGAGGAAACAATGTCTGATAAGGATATTCAAATTCATTGAATACCACATTTCTTGATATATAAATTCGTCCGGATGGATGTAGACATTTGTACCCCTTTTGATTCATGCAATAACCGATGAACACACACTTTGAAGTGTGAAAAATTGAATTTTTGATTTGAGTATGGCATGAGATATGGAAAAGTGACACAACCAAAAACTTTGAAGAAATTGTAATTAGGTTGTCTCTTAAACAACATTTCATAAGGGGATTTGAGTTGAGGAACTGGTGTTGGTAGGTTATTTATCAACAAGGTAGCTGTCTGGAAAGCCTCTACCCAAAAAGTAACTGGCATGTGTGCTTGAGCAAGGAGTGTGAGACCGGTCTCAACAATATGACGATGCTTTCTCTCGGGTATTCCATTTTGTTGATGTGTGTAGGCACAAGATGTTCTAAATAGTATGCCACACTTGGTAAGGAGTGGAAGTAATGGTTTGTACTCGGTTCCAAGATCAGCTTGAAGGCATTTAATTTTGCAGTCAAACTGAAGTTCTACACATTGTTTGAACTGAAGAAACACACTATATACATCTGACTTTAATTTTAGAGGATACTGCCAGCTAAATCTTGAGTGAGAATCAACAAAAATCACATAGTATCGATATCCTTCCAATGATGGCATGGGTGAAGGACCCCAAACATCTGTAAAAATTAAGTCTAAAGGTCTAGGTGCTTTGTAATTTGAATGTTGGAAAGGCAATTGATGTAGCTTTCCCATTCTACACGCATCACTGAACTTAAGCTGTGTATCATTGTATTTCAAATGCAAGCTATTTAACACTTTCCTCAATACTAAAGGATTTGGATGACCAAGCTTCAAATGCCACATATTTTCATTTAAGTGGACTTTATTACAAGAATTGTCAGCTTTAGAAGCATATTTACAAGCTAAGCTGTTGGTTTTATTCTTTGAAATTGAAAAAGCATTTACATATTTGTTCTTGGAAGTCTAAACTTCTAGTCTTGCTCGAATTCCTTTCACATTTAGCTTGCAAAGACCATTCTCAAGCTTGCCTTGAAGAAGAACTTCCTTGGTACTCTTGTCCTTTATGATACAAGAGTTGTAACAAAATTCAGCATAAGCATTGTTATCTTGAGTGAATTTAGATATGCTTAGCAAATTCTTGGCAATAGATGGCACACACAATATGTGATCTAAGAGAAGTAACTTAGAATTCAATTCTTGTGAAGGGAAAATAGTTTTACCTATATGTGAAATCTGGAGCTGCTGTCCATTGCCAACTGTGAGCTTATCAGTACCTTGATAATCTGAGTATGATGAAAAATTTGATAGGTCTGGTGTGACATGATTTGTTGCACCGCTATCTGTATACCATGCTGGATCGCAGACTGTTTCGGGAGTGGCATAGTATGCAGTGGATTGGTGAAAATTAGCTTGGTGTGGAACGTTGGCTAGGGCTGGTGTATTATTATTTTGAAGCTGAGTGTTCTGGTTCTGACCCTAAGCATTGAAATGGCCACTTCCATTTTGATGCTGATTGCTTTGAAAATTTCTATCAAATCGGTGATAACAGTTCATGGCTATGTGACCTGTTTTTCCACAAACTTGACATACAGGCCTGTTGTTATTGTACCATCTCCCTCTACCTCGATTTCTGCCTCTGTTGCCAGATCTTCCTCCAGCATTGAAGTTGTTTGCACCATTGAATCCTCTTCTTTGATTTCTCCTGTCATTTTGATTGTAACCAGAGGCAAAGTTTGCACTTGCTGTTGATATATCAATCTGAGTAGTAGAGCTCAACTGAGCTATCCTCTGTTCATGATTTAGAAGCAAATATTGTGCCTCTTGAAGTGATGTGATACTTCTTTGTGAGGTGATAACTGACACTACAGAGTCATACTCGTGTCCAACACCATTCAAGATACACAAAATAAGATCATTATCGCACACAATCTGTCCTGCAGCTTTTAAGCTATCACCAATTGTGTTGACTTTAAGAACAAATTCTGTGACTGAACTAGCTCCTTTCTTAACATTTTGCAATTGTTGCTTAAGCTGAAGAACTTTAGCTAATGATTGTTGTGAAAACAATTGTTCAAGAGTACTCCATACTTTATAGGAACTAGTACAATCTGTGACTTGGCCTATAATATTCTGACTTATTGCTGAGAAAAGCCAACTTAAGAGTAATTGATCTGATCTTTGCCAAGTTATGTATTCTTTATTCATGATCAATTGTTTATCTCCTTCTTCACAAGTTTGAACTTCAATGTATTTAGGAGGAGTGGATTTTGGATCTAAGATGAAATCTACTAGTTGAAAAGCTCTAACAACAGGTAGTACCTGAGCTTTCCATTGTATGTAGTTATCATTGTCAAGCTTGACTTGAAGGTTGAAGTGTATCGATTTCGCCAACGACGAGAAATCTCCAGATTTCGAACCTGTAGAGGCATCTTCTTCGTGATCTGTAAATGAACTTGAAAGGGAAGCCATGGACGATTAGTCCTTGAAAAGCTCTGATACCATGTAAAAATAGTTGGTGTTTGATAAAATGAAGCTACGCTAAGAAGAAGAAAAGAATATAAAGCAGAATAACAGAAATGAAGAAATTAGAACTGTGACTCCATTGAAGAAGAGTCAAGCTTTTTAGAGAATCTTTTCATTATCATGATTTTTGCGTGTTTACAATAAGAGCCAGAGCTCATTATATATACACTCTTGCAAGTTGCAAGTGGAGAAAAAGATAAGATTGTAACAGAAACAAAATTTCCAGCCTAAAACACTTCTTCTTTCTGTCGTTGGATTATTGTTGATGATCATGATGATCACCGTCTGATCATCATGGTTGAAGCTTGCTTGTTTTGACTTGTGAGCTAACTGGAAAGACTGTCATTATAGTAAAGCTCTGTTTTGCTGAGATATTTGTTGTTGACTAATTGAATGAGCTGAATTAGCTGAATGAGCTTGTGCTTGACCATTAGATTGACCATTGTGTTGATCACCACAATTTGTCACTTGAGATATTTCTCTAACATAAACCCCTCACACCTGCACCACGATGTTGATGGTTCGAGTCCCCCTTTCTAAAAAAACCATGAGTTTATATAATAGTGTAATACTTTAACAACAACAAAATTTAGATATCTATGATTTTTCCACATTTAGTCAAAATTCCTCCACCCACATAATATCAAACATAAAATAGTAAAGATCACCCTTAACTCAAGGAGGGCCTTCTACAACAATTGAAATTGCGTCAATCCTTTTCAACATACAAATTAAAATTTCCTTATAAATACCACCATGCATTGAGTTTACCAAATCTCAAAAACAAAAAATAATGGCAACCCCTTCAATTTCTGTATCTTTTTTATTTATTTCTGCTCTCTTTCTAGGATACAATGTTCTTAAGCTTGAAGCATCACACCATATTTTTGCAAGATATCAAACTTCTCCAAAAGTTTTGCATAAAGCACTTGTAAATCAAGCTTATAGAACCGGATACCATTTTCAGCCTCCCAAGAATTGGATCAATGGTAAATACACATTTTCTTTTGTGGAGATTTCTTGAGTTTTTGATGATTCGATGGTCATTTTCGTTTTTATTTTCTAACACAATTTTTTTTTGGATGTTTTATACATGGTGGCATGGATAAATTGGTGTTGTTTGATGTGCAGATCCAAATGGTTAGTATATACAATAATTTTCTTGATTAATTTTTTGAATTGTGTTAATGGGTAATGTTTAACGTTAGAGAATATGAATTTTTTTACGGATGATTTGAAATCATATGGAGAATAAAAGCATTTGATATCATTTTTCAAACAATAATGCTACTTTGTCCAAATGATGTGGATTCTTGATTTCTCAATATTAGAACTGGATGATTGAAATTATAGGGTTTTAGTCATGCCACATTATTTGGGCTCCAAATCTGAGTAAAGTTGCATTACTGTTTCTAAAATGGTGTTTTAAAAATGTAAATCAAGTTTTTTTAAAATGTAAACATATTTGGTAATGTTTGAAATAGTAGTTTCCAAAAATTGAAAATGGTGTAAATGTGTTTTATATTGTTTTTTTTAATGGATAAAATATTTGTTTGGAGGAAAAAGTTATGATTTATTTTGAAAACCTGTTGCGAAACTAATGTCAACTTAATTTTTAGTTGCAAATTTACAAACACTAGTTTCCACTTTCGAAAAGCCGTTATCAAAAACACGTAAACAAACGATTATACAACTATACAGTTTTTGAAAATGAATCCAAACAGAACCTAATTTTTTTTTGTTCTTTTGACATTAGAGATCCTATCAACATGTGCTCTAAGCCTCTAATGACACACGACTAGCAGGACCCTATTTTTTAAAATCTAAATTCTGTTAATAAATAAATGACCAGTCCAAAAATTTGAAGAATTGTAATAGAATAATTATTAATTGTATATATGTACAATGCAGGACCTATGGTTTACAAGGGAATTTATCACTTATTCTACCAATACAACCCAAAAGGTGCAGTGTGGGGCAACATTGTGTGGGCCCACTCAACGTCGACCGACCTCATAAACTGGATCTCGCATAAGCCGGCCATCTTCCCGTCGCAGGAGGCGGATATCAAGGGCTGCTGGTCAGGTTCTGCCACCATCCTCCCTGGAGGCAAACCAGTGATATTGTACACTGGAATTGACCCTAGTGAGAGACAAGTCCAAAACCTGGCCATGCCCAAAAATCTATCCGACCCATACCTCACAGAGTGGGTCAAGTACCCGAAAAATCCACTGATGCTAGCAACTCCAATGAACAGAATCAATGGCAGTGCATTCAGGGACCCAACCACTGCTTGGCTAGGTCCTGATAAGTTGTGGAGAGTGTTGGTTGGAAGCAGAGATAACAGAGTTGGAGTTGCGTATTTGTACAAGAGCAAAGACTTTGAACACTGGACTCTGGCTGAGGAGCCTTTGCATTCTGCTGAGGGGACAGGAATGTGGGAGTGTCCAGATTTTTTCCCAGTTAAAACGGACGGATTTGAAGGCCTCGATACGTCTGCTAGAGGGAAGCAAGTGAAGTATGTGCTGAAGAACAGCTTGGATGAAACCAAGCATGATTGCTACACCATCGGAACGTAAGATGTTGTTAAGGACAAGTATTTTCCTGATAAGGGTATGGTTGAAGGTGATGCAGGATTGAGATATGATTATGGAAAATTCTATGCTTCCAAGACATTTTTTGATGATGAGAAGAAGAGAAGGATTTTGTGGGGGTGGACTAATGAATCTTCAAGTGTTAAGGATGATGTTCTAAAGGGTTGGTCTGGAATTCAGGTAAATTTTGTAGTTTAATTTCGGTTTTAAGTACATTTTGATGCAAGTTAGTCTTTCTCTGTTACAAACGTCTTAGTTCTCGGATTTAAATACATTTTGATATAAGTTAGTCATTCTTTGATACAGATGTCTCGATTCTCAAATTTAAGTACATTTTGATGCAAGTTAGTCATTCTCTGTTACATGCGTTCTTATGTTTTTGTCCATCTGGATGTTGAGATGCAGTTGTCAGATGTATTCAAATTGAGAATTCAAGTTTCCATGAATACTAAAATCTGATCATTCAGAATTGAGAATTCAAGTTTCCATCTATACTAAAATCTGGTCAATCAGAAAGCAGAATTCAAATTACTATATAGTGAGGGCTGATAAGTTAATTTTCTCCCGATTCATTGATTTTTTCAGGCAATTCCCAGGAGTGTTTGGCTGGATAAATCCGGGAAAAAATTGCTTCAATGGCCTGTTAAGGAAATCGAAAAGCTTCGTGAAAACCAAGTGAAATGGCCAAGCAAAATCCTTGAAGGAGGATCAAAGCTTGAAGTTATTGGTGTCACAGCCGGACAGGTTAGTGATCTGGTCGTATATAATCAACCTATGTTTTTGCCGCGAGTGCATGTCTATGTGTATAAACTCATGCTATAAGCATCTTGTCTATGTGTATGTAAAATTTACCGCGAAGGTCTTTTGTGTTTTAATGTAATTATATAACTTTGTTTGACAGGCTGATGTTGAGGTATCATTTCAAGTAAGTGATTTGAAGGAGGTAGAAGTGCTTAAAAAAAAGCACTACAATCCACAACTGCTTTGCAGCAAAAACAGTGCTTCAGTGAGAGGTGGTTTGGGTCCATTTGGCTTTTTAACTTTTGCTTCAAATTGCTTACGTGAATACACAGCAGTTTTCTTTAGAATCTACAATCACCGGAACAAATATAAAGTGCTTATGTGCAGTGACCAAAGCAGGTTAATAATAAAAAAAGAAATCCTTTTCTGTCTTTTGCTACATTTTTGGTTATCGTAAGTTTACATAGACCATACTGGATTGATTATTTCATTTAACTTTACTAATACAATCCGATGACTACCAACTATTCTGCTTGAAATCTCTCCGAACTAATTTTCCTGAGAATTCATTTTAATATTGTTTTGTGTGGCAGATCTTCCTTGAATAAACATAATGATAACACCACTTATGGAGCATTTGTGGATTTGGACCCAGCTCGGGAGAAGCTGTCACTGAGGAGCTTGGTGAGTTTCTAGTCTATAAATGTATAAAACTAGAATATGAGTAGGTTTAACGTGCGGACTATTCACACTTTTTTTTTGTGCAGAATCGATCGATTATGTAATATTATAGTGTGATGTGATCACTTTTGGAAGTATGGTACATAATAAAATTGACTTTTTTTTTTGGAATCTACAGATTGATCGGTCAATAGTGGAGAGCTTTGGCGGCGAAGGGAAAGTTGTGATCTCATCAAGGGTTTATCCAACTTTGGCCATTCATAACCAAATCAAGTTGTTTGTTTTCAACAATGGAACTTCTAATGTCAATATCACTTCCTTGAATGCTTGGAGCATGAAGAAAGCACAAATCAATTAAATCAAAAAGAAAATATTCAGTGGAGGAATCTGAACAAGATTGTAGAATGTATATTTATGGGAATCTGAAAATATAGTTAAAGCTTTTGATCATTATATGTTTTTTGATCTGGGGACCTCACCGGAGGATGTCATGGGAGGCCACTGATATGTGCATGATCCAAGTCATGTAAAGGAAGGAGACTTGGTCAAGAGCAGTTATTATGAACTTGTGAAGAATGCCAAAGAGGTCGCGTTTTGCAATGTCTATGCTCCAAATGTCGAGAACGAGAGAATGGAGCTGTGGGAGTTTCTTCTTGGGGCTCAAGATTCGCTACCAATGCATTGGTGCATTGGAGGAGATTTCAATACGGTTTTAAACGTTGCGGATAGGAAAGGCAGCGTTTGCAATAAGACGTCAATGAGGAATTTTAACTCTTTCATGATCCATGCTAAGGTGGTTGATATTCCCATTCATGGATGTACCTTCACGTGGTCTAATTATAGAGATTCGGCCTCTTGGGCACGTTTGGATAGATTCCTTATATCGCCTTGGATCCTTTCATGGCTTCCGAAATTAATTCAAAAAGGTTTTCCTAGGAGTGTTTCAGATCATAATGCTATTTCTATTGGCGAACCGAAAGAAGATTGGGGTCCATGTCCATTTCGGTTTTATGATAATTGGTTGGATGATAGAGATTTGATGAAGCAAGTTTGTGATAGATGGAAACAGAACAAGGTGGAGGGCTCACCCAGTTTTGTTCTTTTCTCTAAGCTTAGAAGTACCAAGAACTTGTTGAAGAAAAATGTTTGCTCTAAAAAGGAAAATCTGCAGACAACCAATGCCAATGAAGAACGTCTGGGGATGCTGGAAAAAAAAGCACTTGTTGACGGCTGGTCCGAAAATACGAGGAAAGAGCGGACTGATGTGTTAACAGATTTGTGGAAAGGCATCCGTAAGGAAGAACAAGTTTGGAGGCAAAAATCTAGGGTGAAATGGCTTAAGGTAGGTGATAGAAACACAAGATTTTTTCATTGCATGGCAACTGGGAGAAGGAGGAACAATTACATTAATGACATTCTAGTTAATGGTGTCAGAATTTCTGAGCCCAATTTAGTGAAGGAAAGAATTCGGGATTTTTTCATCGATCATTTTAAGAATGTTCATTGGGAGCGTCCTAGAATTAATGGTTTGAATCTTAAACATCTTGGGGAGGAGGAAAGATTATTTCTTGAGAGACCTTTTTTGGAAGAGGAGGTGTGGGAGGCGGTTTGCAATTGTGACGGAAACAAAGCCCTGGGTCCGGATGGTTTAAATCTTAACTTCGTCAAAACAAATTGGGCGGTGATAAAGGAGGATTTCATGAGATTTATACACGGTTTTTACGAAGAAGGTTCAATAGTCAAGGACTTGAATAAAACATTTATCGCTCTCATCCCTAAATGTGCCAACCCAACTACCATGAACAATTATAGACCAATAAGTTTAGTTGGGTCCATGTACAAAGTGTTAGCAAAGGTGTTAGCTAACCGGCTAAAACAAGTTATGGAATCGATTATTGGAGAATTCCAAATGGCCTTTGTGAAGAACCGGCAAATTTTGGATAGCTTTGTTGTTGCGGAAGAGATAATTGACATGTGGAAAAAGGATAACGTCGGTGGGTTGCTTGTCAAATTAGATTTCGAAAAAGCATACGATAGTGTGGATCATGGTTTTTTGGATTCTATGATGAATGGTATGGGTTTTGGAAATAGATGGAGGCATTGGATGATGAGTTGCATCTCTACTCCGGAATTTTCGGTTCTTGTAAATGGAAGCCCCACCGCTGAATTTAGTGCAACGAGAGGCCTTCGTCAAGGTGATCCCCTCTCTCACTTTCTCTTTAACATAGTTACAGAAGGTTTGAGCAGCCTTTTTCAAAAAGCCTTAGCCTTGGGATTGGTGAGGGGCGTAAATTTTAGTGAGGATGTCCATATTTCGCATCTCCAGTTTGCGGATGATACGATTCTTTTCCTTCAACCGAAATTGGAATATCTTTGTAATGCTAGGAGGATCCTCCGCTGTTACGAATTGGCTTCCGGATTGAGAATTAATTTTCACAAATCTTACGTGGTTAAGGTAAGCAAACACGGCACAACGGAGGATGTTTGGGCTAACGCGTTTAATTGCAAGAAAGCTTCTCTTCCAATCACCTACCTTGGATTACCTTTGGGTGCGAAATCGAGCTCTAAGGCTTTCTGGAACCCAATTCTAAATCGCATTGAAAAAAGACTCGCACCATGGAAAAGAAAATTTCTAAATAAGGGAGGTAGGTTAATTTTAATTAAGTCTGTTTTGGCGAGTATCCCCTCTTACTTCATGTCCGTTTTCAAAGTCCCAGTTGGGGTGGCTAACGAAATTGAGAAAATGCAAAGATCATTCTTTTGGGGAGAAGGTGTTATGAAGAGGAAACTCCATGCTGTGGATTGGAACACTTTGTGTAAAAGTAAGAAGAATGGGGGTTTGGGCATAGGCAAAATGTTGGTAAAGAACAAGAGCTTGCTCGCCAAGTGGGTTTGGAGATTTGGAACCGAAGTCAATGCCCTTTGGCGTAGAGTGATTTGTGCTAGATATGGAATTCTTGATACAGAATTATTGTGGGATTGGAATTGCAACAATACGGCTTCAACCTTTGTTAAGGCAGTGGCTACTTTGTTTGGCAATGAAACAACTTCTAAAATAGTACTAAAGGATGGTTTGAAAATTGTCCTGGGTGATGGCAGCAAAGCAAACTTTTGGGACTTGTCTAGCGGTGACAGGATCAAGATTAAAGTGGCATGTCCAAGAATATATGCTTTAGCTGTCAGAAAATTAGGAGTTGTGCAGGATTTCGGAAGTTGGCAGGTTTCTCAGTGGGTGTGGAAAGTGGACTTGCGTCGGCCTCTCTTTGATTGGGAGCAGGATCAATGGAATATGTTTACTAGCTTTCTTGATGCCATTAAATTAAGGAGAATGATCCCGGATTCGTTAGCTTGGTCTCACAGTTCAGATGGTAAGTTTTCGGTTCGTTCTTTTCGCTGGAAATTCGAGGATCACAATACTGATAACTTGGTGGATTCGAATTTTGTATGGCAAGGAGTCTGCCCTCCTAAGGTTGAAATTTTCATGTGGCAAGTGTTAAGAGGTCGTGTTATGGTTCGTAAGGTTTTGCAGAATTTTGGAGTCAGTACAGACCCTACTCTGGTCTGCCCTTTGTGCGAAACCGAGATGGAGACAATTGATCATCTCTTCCTCCAATGCCCTTGGACTTGGAAGCTTTGGACTTCTTGTATGGATTGGTAGGGGTGGTCTGCTGCGTCAACAACTCCATGAAGGCTTGGCTACAAGGCTGGTCCAGCCTCTGTTCTTCAAAGAAGTTTAGGAGAGCTTGGGATACATTGTTTTTTGCACTGTCTTGGACAATCTGGGAGACCAGAAACCAGACGATTTTCAAAGGAGCCCAAACGTCAGTCTTGCAAGCTGCTGATATGGTCAAGTTTAGAGTCGCTTGGTGGTACAAGTTTCATGGCTCTGGTTCTAAGCTTTCAATCTCAACGATATTATTAAATTTAAAGGAAAGTTGTGTCGAATCTCCTCCCAAAAAGAAGCAAAATGACATCGCTTGGCTCCCTCCTCTCGGTTTCGTTTTGAAGTTTAATGTCAACGGTTCGGCTAGGGGAAATCTAGGCAATGCGGGGATTGGAGGAGCCCTTAGAGACAACACCGGAAGGGTGTTGGGTTTGTTCTCAGATCACGTGGGGGTACTGGACACCAACTCTGCTGAAATTTTAGCGATTCATAGGGCCGTGTCCTTGTGCGTTGAGTCGACAAGTCTTATTGGCAAGGAAATTGATATCGTTAGTGATTCTAAAGTGGCTGTCTCTTGGGTCAATTCAGACGGATTTGGCAGTTTGAATCATGTGAACTTAATTTATGACATCCGTAGTCTCTTGAGTTATCTAGGTAATACTCGGGTCATTTTCAATTCAAGAGCAAGTAACACTTTCGCTGATAACTTAGCTAAAAAGGGATCAGCTATGGAGGGGGAAGGCCTGATCTGGGACATACATTGAGCTGTTGTGTCCCCTCCGTGCTCTGTCCAGCTAGCCTCTGTTCTGTTAACTCGAGTGGTTGTCATCTGCTTAGTTTATATTTCGCTTTTTCTCTGTTTTGGGGGTTCTGTCTTCTTTTCTTTTGGCTTGTTTCTAAGCTGCCTGTTTGTTGTTTGGTTTCTCCTAATAATATTTGCAGTTCAAAAAAAAAATTAGTGTGTTAGTGTTGCCAATAAAAAAGGGATCCATGAGTAGTTCATGGCCATATTTTGTAGTAGTGCTTCCATGATCCACGATTACAGGATGTGGACAACATGTCCCTATCATTTCTATTTGTTTTGTTAACTGCTGTTTATTTTGTTATTGCTGATTTGAACATCAGCTTACATATAGCTAATTGTAAATGGATTGAAATCAATGAATGATGAATGAAATTATACTCTCTACATATCTCTCTTATTCTCTGTCTCTCTAATTGTTCTTTAAATTCTTTAAATTCTCTCTATATATTTTCCTGGATCGGAAAAATATATAACAATGGTATCAGAGCCAGGATCGGTTCTTATGGATGCCGAATTCCGTGACAACGTTTACAAGATTCTAGCTCAACACGAGTCTAGATTCGTTCAAATTAACGCAACCCTTCAGCAAATCCTGAGTGAACTCCAATCTCTATGTGTTGCCTATAATGAGAATTCATTTTCTCATATCACAGCCACCATATCACTCCCACCACCACCACTCAAAAACACATCACCCAAACTTAGCAAAATTATCACCGAATTTCAACAAGTCTTCGCAACTCCTACCACACTATCACCAAAAATAGCCCATGACCACCACATTTCTCCACCAACCCAAAATCAAAAGCAACCAACTCAAGTCTCCTTCTCTACTGGCGAAACGCGGTATTAATCAGCTTCTGCAAAACTAATTCCTAAAATATCATTCCAGAACATATCCCGATTTTATCCTTGCAGACAAGGATAATTTGAGGAGGAGGGAATGATATATGCATGATCCAAGTCATGTAAAGGAAGGATACTTGGTCAAGAGCAGTTATTATTAGTGTGTTAGTGTTGCCAATAAAAAAGGATCCATGAGTAGTTCGGGCCATATTTTGTAGTAGTGCTTCCATGATCCACGATTACAGGATGTGTGGGCAACATGTCCCTATCATTTCTATTTGTTTTGTTAACTGCTGTTTATTTTGTTATTGCTCGTTCGAACATCAGCTTACATATAGTTGATTGTAAATGGATTGAAATCAATGAATGATGAATGAAATTATCCTCTCTACATATCTCTCTTATTCTCTCTCTCTAATTGTTCTTTAAATTCTCTAAATTCTCTCTATGTATTTTCCTGGATAGGAAAAATATATAACAACATCCTCCAGTTACTTATAAAATACATTTATTTACTTTATTTTATTTTGTGAGTGACCCAGTAAGATGCATTTACAAATTACAATTTTACATATCTATATTTTTTATAAAATAAGATAAAATAAAAATTAAAAAATAAAAAAAAAGGAACAGGAACTGCCGAAACCGGAACAGGCATCACACCTAATTTATAATATTCAATCGTATTTTTGTAAATATTAATATTAATTATTTAGTATATATATTAATTAATAATATTATTAATACTAATATAATATTATTATTGTTATTATTATTATTATTATATATTTAATGGTATTTTTATAAATAAACTGCAATAGCATTTTTGTAAATAAATCAAAATTAACTTCAATTTCACTATTTGAAATTGAAGTTGAGTTTTAGTATATATAATAATTCTACTTCATCACTATTCAAGGTTAATTACACAAATTAAGTGTGTGATTTTATATGGAGAGAACTTGTATTGAAATCTCATATATAGATTTTGAGAATCTGATCAAACATTAGGAAGAGATCTTATAATAAATGAGCTTTTACTTTTTAGTAGTAAATCTTTGAAAATTTGAGTTCTTGGTGAAAATTTATTAAAAGAGTTAAGTTTTAATATGTTTATTAAGGTTTTTATCTGTAGGCAGGCAGATAACATAAAAATAAATTAGAAAATATCTTTTGGCAATAAAAATATTCTTTTACCGGTAGATAAACTCTTCCGAACGTGCTATTTCATATGCCTAACATGCACATACCTAACGTGGATATTAATATGCTAACGAAACGAAAAATACCCTATCATTAACGTCCAATCCAATCTAAAAAATATATACTATACAAGTAAAAACAAAACTAAGTTTGACAATTATTTTATTTTGGTGTGATTTATTCATCAATTATTATTAGCAACAACAATACACACATGTGTGCATATTCATGAATTCATGGCTTTTGGAGGGAAAGCAGGGCATTTGTCCAAACAATTAAAAATTAAAAAAAAAATTAAAAAAACTGGTTGGCTATCATCTGTTTAATTATTAAGAAACAATTAAAAATTAAAAAAAAAACTATATAACCGGAAAAGATAATATGTGGGATTCCGCACATAGTAATTGGATATTCATAAACAGAATATATAATTTGGTCTCTGTCACTAGTATATACATTGTTTTTTTTTTTCAAATAAAATCATAAAACATATTTTTGTTTATCTGTTGGATATATTAAAAACGAAAAAGAAAAGTTTATATCAGATTCGAATTATTTGAAATCATAAACCACTCTTAACAAAGGTTTGGGTACTTCTCCTTCAATTAAAACAAAATTGTAAATAGTATATAGTTTTTGGAATAAAAAATAAACAGTTGTGTTTTTCTCAATTTGATAAAAAAGATGGAAACAAAATAATTTTCATATTTCATATATCGAAAGCCTTTTTTTTTTGGAATCAGTCTTGTACTAAAAAATATATATATAAAAAAAATTGTCACAAACAAAAATAAAATAAAAAAGCATTGCAAGAGACTCACATCCAGGAAGAGCCAACATTGAGACCAAGACAATACAAACAATAGCCACGTGATAATGATTTGCATTGGAGTTAAATTTTGCCATCGATAAATATTTAACTCTGATAATATTTTGTTGCGGACAAGATTTTATATAAGGAGGAGGAAATAAATCTACAAGATTTTATATTTATAATAGATATGATGCAAGCAATGCAGAGAATATTATTGAAGATTTTCTAAGAACGATATCAAACATCTGGAAGAATTGTCTGAGAATGACATAAAGCAAGAATTGTCTGACAATGATAGTAAGCATCTGGAAACAATTCATTATCTGGAAATAAGTTTGAAGTTTAATTTTTCTTTAGAATGATATCAAACTGTCGTTGTATTGAAGTACCATGTTATTTTTTCTTTTTTCTTTTCCACCATGAAATAAGGAGAAAAAAAAACTAAAAAAAAAGAAATCAGAAGAAAAAAAATAAATCAATCAATGGAGGTAAGAGAGATGTATACAGATACAGAAATCAGAGATAGAGAGATCATATATGGTATGTATTAAATTTGAAAAATAAGTAAAATGTGTAGTTTTGGAATTAAACCAAAAAATTTAATAAAAACATTTACTTTTATTTAATTAAATCCAAAATTTAAAAAGTGGGGCATGAATAGATCAGTAGGGGTGTGCTACTAGCACCACTCTTCATATAAATCTAGTACAATTTAAATGAATTACAGTAATGCCACATCATTTAGAAACTAAAATTGGATAAAGTAGCTTTATTGATATTTAACATGTAATTAATCAATTATAATTTGATTTTTTAAAATCAAATATAGTTTCTTTATTAGATCATCTTCAATGCATATGTCAATGTTAATGTTAAATTTGGTATAAAAAAATAGTAAAATGTTATATTTGGCATATCAATGTCTTTGTCATATAGCATGTCAAATTTGGTCAATGTCTATTTAAATATCATGTACCCTAACAGAGATTGGAGTTTTTGATGATTAATAAAAAATTTAGAGAGAATATTTCTTTTTATACCAAATTTGGTATTCTTACAAGAATTAATGAGATTGATGCTTAATGTTTTGGTATTTATGTACTGATCAACAAAGTAATAGAAGGTTTCTCTTCCGATATTTGTACATGGATCAACAGTTATAGAAAGTTTCTCTTTCGGTATTCTGCGAATCAACGGATTTAAATTAGTTTTTCATTCTGTTTTTTGATTCTTATTAGTATCGATTTTTCCGCTGTATCATATTGCTACCAGAAAAATAATTTAAGCACACAGTTTTCAAGTGAAAAACAAACTTAATCCTTGAAATGTAATCGAAAATTATACTAAAGAGATCGTGTTGGATCCTTTTTTCCTATATGCATACCAAATTATAAAAGAAGTATCTCAAGTATCCGTGTTAAATTTGTATACTTTTACTTGGTCAAACACTTATGTTCACTTACTTGGATTGTGCTTTAGCATTCGTATATAAGACCTGGGCCTTAGGCCCAAACCACAAACCAACCAATAGCTCACATGTTTATTTTACTACTAATCACAATTTTCTGATCAACCCGATTTAACCGAATAAACTGAACCCAGTTTATATTGTGGAGATCATGAATGGGCCAAACAGCCCAAACGTTTGTCAACGTTACAAAAATTGAAAACAACACTTGGGCTTGTTCAAAAAATTATATAAAAAAAGAGAGCATAAAAACATTATTTAATTAATTTTCTTTGTTCTGTTTGTAAATAATTTATTTTTAAGAATAATAGTACTTTATCCAAATTTGGTATCCAAATCTGGTGCCTAAATGATGTGAGAACACTCTAATCTATTCATTTAAATTATATAAATCCAATACAATCTAAATAAATAGAATAGAGTGTTACTACATTATTTGAACTTTAAATTTGAGTAAAATAATATTATTATATTTTTAAACTGCCTCCGCCTACTAGAATTGTATTAAATTTGAGGACCAACCTTGTCAGTAGATAAGTCAAACAAAAAACAAAACTTTCCACAATTTTGGCAAGACTTCTATAGCCCATCATTATGGACTCATTTCCATTTCTTTTAATTCTTTTTCCAAACTAGTGAATAGTGATAGAACACAAACCGACGTTCAAATCAGAGACAACATTCATTTTTGATTTGGCCTAAAAAAAGTATATATAAACAAGTTTGTTTGATATATTTGTCTTTTTCCAAACTAGTGTTTGAACACAAACCCTAGATAACAAAATGTTTGGATAAATAGATACGTGTGGTAAAATATAAATAAAGTATCTACATGTTGCATAACTTAATATTTATTTTGTCTAGTTGAAGAGACAATACACAACCAGAGCCGACCACCGGCCCCGCCTAAATTAGGCAACGCCTAAAATTTAGGTCCAAAATTTTAATTAAATATTTAAAAAGAAATTATTTTTTTATCGATAGCTAACTTGTATTTTTTTGAAGTATTATATTTTTTTTTCTTATGATATATGTGTTACGAGTTTATTACGAGTTTATTAAAAAGAAAACAGTATTTAAAATCTAAATTCTCAAGCTTTAATTTATTTTCCAATTAAACACAATAAGCATTCATTGATTTTATAATTAAATAGCTTTTTAAATTATCACACATTTTCATTTATTTCTCAATTGAACAACTTTCATAATTTTCATACAATTGTAATTCAACAATAGCTAAATTAAAAGATTCGAACTTCTAAATTTACATTCAAAACTCTACTATTTATTTTTATTTCTATCAAACTCTCTAAAACGTTTTGGTTGTTTTTGAACAAATACTCTCGGTCCCGGATATTATGATATAAATTTCGCTGTATTATATATTGAAAAAACGTTTTTAGAAAAATTGGAATGCAGAATTTGATTAATGTTTTTTTTATTATCTCAAAAACAAATTTTAAATAAAAATAATTATAAAAATTCGTACTTTTTATAATTGATGCAAAAGTTCTAATTTTAGTTTTTTTTTTCATCCCCAAATAACCTTGACTCGGTCCATTTACAACCAAGGTTAATAAAATAAAAAGAAAATTATGCAATCACGTTTGAGGATGGACGATTGTGCAAGTGGGAAAAGGGTATGGAGTTGTTTACTTTTGTACAAACCCGTAGTAAAAGGCGGTTGAACATTTATTGTTCACTTGTATGATGACATTTCCCTAATGGTGAGAGTTACATTTCGAGTAGTGTTTGTAGCGGTTGATTTCATCGAATTCCTACATACCTATATTTGATTAGTGTTAGATTAAGAAAAAAACAATAATTAAAGAATTTTTTTTTTGATATACCACATTGTCAAACCACATTGTTATACTTCATCAAGCCACATTGGATAGTACCAAGTTCCGACAATTTTGCATACTAATTTTAGATTTCATTTTTCTTCTCTATTCTAATTAAGTTAATCGGATAAAGTTGAAATATATATAAAAAGAAAGAGATGAGCTTGATAAACATGTGATCTAACTTTCTTCTTGACCCTCACAAGAGAAAGGAGATTTTTAAACTTTTCTTTAATTACTTTCTAATTTTATATACTATTCTAAACTATTGGAAAAGTACACACTCTTTGCTTTATTATTATTATATTATTTATCTTGTTGAAATTAAGGTATTGCTTGAAGTTTATTTTTGTAATTATAATTTGAATTTTCAAATAATTCAATTGTTGAAACACTTCCATTTAATTAAATTAAAGTGGAAAATTCTTATCTAATCAACTTCCCAATTATAGTCATTCACATCTAAGCTACACCCCCGATACACGAGGATACGTATCGTATACACCATTTGACGTATCCGTTGACTTTTTCTCAAGTTTGACTGTGGAATACGACTAGGATACAGCAGAGATACGTGGGGATACGCGGGGATACGGTTAGGATACAGCGAGGATACGTTTGGGGCAAAAATTTAATTATTTTAGTTTAAAATGGGGTCAAATTAAGATTTTACAAAGTTGAAGGGTCAAATTCTAATTATTTAAAATAAATATCAGAATTAAGTTTATGTTTTATTTGGGTTTTGTAATATGTTAGGACTTATATATGTTGGATTATGCTTTCATTTTGAATGGATTATTGGATTATGTTTTTTGAGAAAATGTTTTTAATGGATTATTGGATTATGTTTTCGTTTTGAAAGGATTATTGGATTATGTTTATTGAGAATATGTTTTGAATGGAAAATTGGATTATGCTTTTATTTTGAAATTTGAATGGAATGGATTATTGGATTATGTTTATATAGAATATGTTTTGAATGAATTATTGGATTATATTTTTTAAAATATAAAAAATATATATATTATTTTAAAATATAAAATATATATATATTATTTTAATTGACGTATCTTTCTGTATCCTAGTTTTTTGAGATTTACGGTATCTACATATTATGCCGCATCTGTATCCCGTATCCGTATTCGTATCCGTACAACCTAGCATCCAAGTATCCAAGTATCCAACTATCCATGACTACCGACAAAATGAGATAAGAAAAAAAAAACCTTGGGTCAGTGTAAAAATGCTTTTGCAGAATATGTTTTTGTTCAATAGTTAATTTAAAAAACTGTCTAATAGTATTTTTTTTAATAAGACAAAATTGATTTTGATGAAAAAAATGCATTTAATTATTCCGTTTAATTAAGAACTAAAAAAAAATGCACCTTGACTACTGAGTAACATTTTCCTTTACAATGTGTAATACATATAATTTGATTAATAGCAATAATAAAAAAATATTATCCATTTTTTAAAATTTCCTTTCAAATATTTTCTTAGTTGTGATTTGTGAAAGCCATCCAATAACACTATTGTAATAGGTCTGTGTTGACAAATGAACAAAACCTAGAAGTTGACACAATTCCTCCATAAAATGCCAAAAAGGAAATTAAATAAAAGCCTTATTGAAACCTTTAAGTTTGGGCTTTAAAAATAATATAAAACCCATAGGTTTATAATTCTGGTTGGGCTGGATCAAAAGGGTCAAAATGGGCTTCAAAAACCATCACAACCCAATAGAAAATTGTTCACAATTGAGGCGTACGCCTCATTACGCCTTTAAGGCGGGATTCAGAGGCATATTGAGGCGCAAAATGAGGCGCAAGCCTCATTGACCAGTATTGAGGCTTAAGCCTCATAACATTTTTTTAAATTTCGCTACTGAGGCGCACCTCAATACGTTTTTTTGAACCATGGTCTTAATGGAGAAGATTTCATGAATCTTATTAATGACATATAGCCGTAGTCAATTTGGACTTGTGCTTTTTTATATGGAGAGATGCAGTGGGTAGTCTTTTAATAAAAATTCCCCAAAGAGATCTTTAAGGTTGGAAAAGCTAGAGTAGGGTACCACGATGTTTTTTGGTCAGATTGCATTTGAACTAGAAATTGTAGAGAAGCGTCACATTCTTAGGAATGTGAGGCGATCGACTACATTTGTAATGAATATTCATAGTGCGGGGCACATGAGTTATTGCACACGCAATAAAGGACCAATATTCGAGAAAATTATAGTTAAATGAGTTTGAAGTTTTTCTCAACGGTGATCGTTATGAATTTGAGAAGTAAGAATGAATAGCATACAAAGTTCCGTATTTTAGAAAGCATTAATATTTTATAAACCGTTCTCTACTAAATTATTTTGGTTTATTTACTTTATAGTAAGAATTGGTTTAATGGGGCTTGTGCATTGTATTCTTCTGTTATTTATGTACATCTGTTTTGCGAATTCTAAATTGTTGAGTACAATATTAGAATTAGAATTTTGCACAAAGTATTGAATTTATGATGATTACATTTTTGGAAATTGATGGTAATTAGGCCCTTTGACAACTTTTTTGATTCTGTACCTTAAATTGTTTGATTATTTTTTTTGTTTGCATTTGCATCAAAATTAAATGTGTATTTTTGGAAGTTAATATGCAAGCATAGTAGATTGTATGTCTCTACGTAGATTAGCATAAGATATATAGAGCAGTATATATTTATAATATTGTGGCCAATTTGATAGTGATAAACTAAATCGTGTATAGGGATGGGCGTGGGGGCCCAATGGGGTGGGGGAGGCTACCCCCACCTTATGAATTCTTAACAAGTAGGTAGCTTGGTCTGACTATTCTACAACCTTAGGGGTATGTAGAATATGTTTATAATCCATCTCATAGAAATGAGAAATTAGATGCAAGAAGAGAAATTGTATCTTTTTTTTTTTGATACTATGTGCATTCTAAAGGATAAATAAACGAAAGTGTAAAATTAGATAGAAGTGTGGCTGAATTAAAATCACAAGATGTCATTATTAGAGAATGATTTCTTAGTAGAAACGAGTTTGATATAGATATCTGATTATAAGAATTGGATGATTTGTGTCAATACGAGAGTGGCGGTAAATTAAAATCTAACTTGTCCCTAATGGGAGCGGAATTCTATATGGATATTCAATCCCTAGTGGGAGTGGGAATCTACATCCTAATGGGGGTAGAAATCCACGTAGAAGTGTCTACACCTGATGAATTCTGGATAGGTAGGTAGCCCGGTCTGACAATTCTACAACCCTTGGGGTATGCAGAATATGTTTATAATCCATCTGATAGAAATGAGAAATTTGATGCAAGAAGAGAAGTTGTATCTTTGTTTGATACTGTGCAATCCAAAGGATAAATAAACGAAGGTGTAAAATTAGATAGAAGTGTGGCTGAATTTAAATCACAAGATGTCATTATTAGAGAATGATTTCGTCAATATGCAAGTGGCGGTAAATTACAATCTAACTTGTCCCTAGTGGGAGTGGAATTCTATATGGATCTTCCATCCCTAGTGGGAGTGGGAATCTACACCCTAATGGGAGTAGAAATCCACATGGATCTTTCATCCATAGTGGGAGTGAAACTACTATTGAATCAGCTACCTTGATAATTTATCAATTCGTTGAAATAATCATGAAATATTGCAGCTCTTCTAAAACGGCAGGGGGGTTAATGTCACTGGTCTTTTGAAAGCTGATCCTGTAAAAGAACAAAAACCATACATTGAATGCACAGGACATCTACAGGTGCCTCTCTACGTATACTATATCTTTATGTATTATAGTCTATATCATCGGTTGGTGATCTGGGATAACAAGGCTGATCAGTAAGAACGTCAGTGATTCTTCTTTTTCCTTTGCCTAGTTAAATTTGCACTTAAATCACTATACTGGAAGAAAAGTTTACCAGTAAGCCTATAACCTTTTCCCCCATGATGGTTTTCAACAGAGGTGGGAAAACTGCTCTGTTGAACTTTTTTTTTTGTATACTGTAGTTTTGATAAGAAATGTGAAATGTGAGTAGAAAGTGATCAGGGGAGATGGTGATTGACAAGATATATAGCAAGAGTGGAAAGAAACTGCTGTAGAATCAATTACAAATTTCTTGTCAGTCCTATAGAAGAAGTAAAAAGCCTTGACAGATTTGTAGGAGACCTGGAAACTTAAGTGATTAAGAATGATCTTGTGAGAAATGTTTCTTGATTGTTGTACATAATGTTTTGAAATGCCTCCTAGGCGATTGAAGAATCAATCTTTTTGAACACCTATACTTCTGTAATTCTGTATGCTTCCCATGATTAAGCTTATTGGAAACTATGTCCACTGCCCTCCTGATATGGACGTATGTTATGAATTTACGTTAAATTTGTAGATTACAATTTAGTCTGCTGATAATTTCCTCCTTGTTGCACAGGTTTGGCGTGTAAATGGTGAGCAAAAGGTTCTCCTTTCAGCTGCTGATCAGACAAAGTTTTATGGTGGGGATTGATATATTTTTTAGTATTCATATCGTGTATGTAAAGATAACTACCTTATTGGAACAGGTTTGGGAAGCAGAGTGTGGAGGTAAATTTTAAGCATTTTGTGCTACTTTTTCTTTTTTAGTTTTTATTTTGCCTCCCGGCCGCTTTCTCTTCAGTGCATAGCAATCTGCATTTAACACTTGACAAAGGTTTCCAAAAAAGTAGAATCTGTTAAATATCAAAATACTTGTTAGCTGCTAAATATGAGTCGGTTACTTTCTATAGTAGTCTCCATATGAATTCTAGAAATGTATCTATAAGAAGAGCACTTAATATTCGGATACAGAATCGTATCAGTTGGTTTACATGTACTGATTTCCTTTACATAGGATTCTTCTGAAGCCAGCATTGCTTGCTGTGGGGACAAAAACTCTTTGTTGGTTAATTATTCCTCTCTTATAAGTATGTGAAGGCATATATGCATGTATTTACATATACACCCTGACAGAAACATACGCACAACTATAATATGTTTATGTGTTATATTATGGTGCTGTGTCATACATTTGTTAGTTTATTTTATAATTTTATTTTCTTTACTAAACATAGGAAGAAAGAGCGTTTGCAATTTCAATGGCTAGTAAGATGGTGTGTTGTTATGAATTCCTAGGCCCGCATCTATGAAGGACATGAAACAATTCTGTTCTTTTCAATCTTCCGGAACTTTATTGTCTTTAAGGTGTGGGAGTTGACTGAAAAGCTTAATGTTCTTCATTAAATATTCTCAGTTTCGTTTAAGTTTTTCCTGTGACTACCGAATCAACCAATGTAAAATTTATCAGGGTGGTCGTACTGATGGATACAAGAATTTTATTACGGAGAAGGAAATCCCAGATGAGACTTACCAAGAAGATGGTGTTACACTATTTCGTGTTCAGGGGTCTGGACCTGAGAATATGCAAGCAATACATGTTGATCCTGTAAGTCTTTTGTCTACCGTATCTATATATCCTCTTGAACTAATTTAATGTGATTATGTTAGTATTCTTGTTATGGAAGCAAGTCCCACCTTTGTTCTCTTATTTTATATTTTTAATGTCAAGCTTGTATATCACAAATGCCTATATGCTTACATTTTGGTTTCCTTTGATTTTTTTTTGAATTAGCCCATCTCACCTCTCTCTCTCTCTCATTAATAATTTTCCCAAGTGTGTAGATGTACATCGGCTCTTGTTATTAGACTTGCATGCATTCTCCATGATAGGGTAAAGGGAAAGAACTAAAACAAAAATGAAATTGAGGGAATATTATGAAGAATGTTTACTTTATTGATTGAACCCTAATTTTCCAAACAGTAATGCTAGACAACCCAAAAATGTAGCCCAAATTTCAACATAAATGATGTGACAAATGATTTTTTCTTTAACCACTTCATCCCATATGGTGTGTGGTGATGACAACTCACTTGCCACATCATTTAAGTTGAAATTTGGGTTGATTATTTTGGTTGTATAGCATTACTCTCTTCCAAGAATATCTTTTATTATTATAATTTTTCAATTAGCTGTAACAATATAATCATGATAGAATTGAGTGCTTGAAGTGAAAAATTAAAAGAAAAGCTACATTTTCAAATAAATTGTATTAGGATTCTAACACTAGTAATTGGAAACAGCCAAATAATTGTAGGTATAATCAAAAATATTATTCTTGACCCAAATCTAATTAGATAATTTCAGAATATCTGTCATGAATGTCATAAAATATTGTATTCCTTAGTCCTTCATGTTTTCAATTTTTTTAAAAATATTTATCGTAAAAATTGTTTCACTTTTCTGCCCCCACTATATTATTTGTTTGCTGTTCCATGACGTATAAGGATGTTTGAAAGATCTAAGCACTTGTGTTGTAATTTTTCGATTTCTACTTCATCATTATTTTCTTTTAAAGAGTTGACATGTCTACCCTTTTGAAGATTTTAACCCGGTTATTAAGCTATAAATTATTATCTTTATTGTTTACCATCTCGATTCTACTTTGTCATTAAGATATCAGACACAACTTAGTGTACCTTCTTATGTGAATTATTATGAAATATATTCATCATAAACAATTTCAGCATTTTTATTTCATAAATGCACTCTAATGTAATGTTGTGATGGGATTTGGTTTGCTAAGGAAACTAGCATCTCTTAGGTAGCAGGATTTTGGCATCTCTGACTACGGAAAATTTTCAGTATAAACATTTTCAGAGTTATTTGTGCGTGGACAAATCATTTCTCTTCTAGAGCCTGGCTGTTCTTGATTCTTGATTCTTGTTTTTAATTTTTAAATTTTAAATGTTGATTAACAGTTTAGGAATGCAACACTTCCCAATGTAACAATGTTACAATCATGGATTCATGGTTTAAAAAAACGCAAAGCAGCCCTCAATACAATTTGGGAAGAAAATGTTATGAGGCGGCAGCCTCATAAACAGCCATTGAGGCTTAAGCCTCAATCTTATGAGGCGGTCGTTTCGGAACGGTTCCTCAATACGTTTATGAGGTGCACACATCAGTTTTGAATGTTAAATGTGAGTTCTTGTTGGGTTATAAAATGTTTTGAGGCCCAAAGCAGACCCAATTTGGTTTTTAAATTGTTTTGAAGGCCCATTAAGACCCAATTTAGGATGAATGGATAGATCACAACATGGATGATGATGGGGAGGATATAGACATTCAACATTTTAATGATTCATCACTTGATATTTATAATGATGAATAAAGATGATTAGTGATTATATATATCAACTTGTGACTAAAATATGAGAGAGAGAGAGTTAGAGAGAGAAGCTCTTCCTTTTTTTCTCAGGATGTGAGAACCTTTTCTCCATTTTTGTAGCTAACCTGAATCCGAAGGCGTATCAGATGTGTCTCTGGGGACTGTTCAAAACTTTTGGTAAGGTAAGAGACATTTATCTCTCCAACACAACTTCCTCTACGAGAAGAGGATTTGCGTTTGTCAGGTTTGCGTCTATGGAAGAGGCACAAAGGGTAGCAGAGAAGACTGATGGAATGCACATCTATGGATGGCCCATATGTACCAGAGTTGCTCAATGTGGATGGAATATGAGAAGAAGGAGGAATATGTCCAGAGTTGGGGCGAGGGAAACAACAGATAGTGTGTCTAAAGAGAATCAACACAGGGAAGTGAAAGGAATGGCAGGACAGAACAGAGGGATACCATCTTTTGTTAAGATAGTTAAAAGGGACCAGATGAAGGTAGTAGATAAAATGGAGGAGATTAAGGAGGACATTCCAACAATGATTTTGGATTGGAAGAGTGTGGAAAGTAAATGGCTTGACAGATGTGCCATCGAGGTATTAAAACATTTCTCTTGTGTCTCCAGAGTGAACAAGAGATTGACTGACAGAGGCTTTCGCTTCTCATCGAAATATCTGGGCTGGAGATCAGTATTATGGAGTTTCGAAACAGAAGAGGAGAGTGAAGGGTTTATTAAGAACAATTTTTTCTGGGACGACACTTTTGTTTCAATGAAATGCTGGTCCAAACCAATAGAGTCACAAACGAGTCCTGTTTGGGTTTATTTTTCAGGAGTCCCTCTGTATCTCTGGAATGAGACATTTTTCAATAGTTTGGGTAACATGCTGGGTGATTCCTTGATTGTGGAAGATGATACTATTCATAGAAGAAGACTTGATAAGGGAAAGGTGATGGTATTATTATCTGGAGACCGTCTATGTCCTAACAAAGTGAAGGTGGTGGATAGGTCATGGTCCTTCCATGTTTCGGTGGAGAAGGAGAGTATACCAGTAAATTCCTCTTGGGTGGTAGAAACCTTGGATTTGAAAACTGAACCATTACCTGAGAACAGACCTGTACCAGTTTTGGTGACGGATTCAAATGCGTGGAAGAGAGAGGAAACAGATGGATCTCAGCCCAATAAAGTGCCTAGTCTATGTAGGGTGGACAACAGCTATAATAGCTGGAAAGGCAATTCCACTGATAGAACTGAGAAAGGTGACAAGAAGGGTCTAAACAATCTTCAACTTTCCACGGTAAAGCAGGTCAAGAGGCTCTCGTGTGAAAGGATGTTGAACAAAGGAAAATCGGCTTATGTCAGAATTTCAAAAAGAAAACCGTCACAACTTACTCAAGTTGGCCAAAAACTGGTTTTAGACAAAAGAGGATCTGTCAGGTACAAAGATGAGTCGTCTACTGATACGGATTTCGAAGAAGGGGAGTTATTGAATTTTGGTAAGTTCAGGGGTGAATGTTCAAATGTTAAATCCTTAGGTAAGGGGTGCAACAAGACGGAAGAAGTCAAGCCAGACCCACCTAATGCACTGGATGGATGGCAGGCTAGCTTAAACCCATTTGATCTTTATGATTCGGAGTCAGGCCCACGCACCGAAGGCCCAAAGGAAGTCTCATCTGGACCTAGACAGATCACTGTGAGAAATGAAGACAAGAATATGGTGTCCATTTCAGATCAAGAAGGAGGGATGGTTAGCTTACCTCTACAAAGCCCAATCCAGCTACCATTGACAGTGTTTGAGTCAGGTCAAATTACAGGGAAGGACTTTGTAGCAGTGCCCTTATCTGTGGAACTTGAAGGTGTGAAAAAACGAGAATTTCCTGCTACGGGATACCAACTAAAGAAAGCAAAGAAGAGAGGAGTTGTGCCCAACGACAAAAGCCTGATAAATAGTAGTAGCTCACCCCGTGTGCAACTAGGGACCAAGGCTCAAGATGCCATAGTAAACAAAATGTGTAAACAGGTAACGAAAAAGTTTTCTTGGAATCTAGAAGTGAAACTAGCTAAGGTCATTGAAAAAGGGACGGCCCTTGCGATGATTTATAAACCAAGTACGAATGAAATGGATAAAGGAATGGTCTAAGGAAGCATGGCGGCACAAGATGGGTTTGGCGGCGACAATGTTGAAGGAGAAAGTAAAGACAGTGGATCGTCGGAGTCGGAATGGAACTTATCAGTTGAAGTAGCTAAAGTCATTGAAGTTGGGGCAGCTTTAGGTTTCGACTTTAATGGAAAGGAAGTTGAGAACAAGAAGATGAAGCACATCTGGCTGAGCTTGAAGACAGTTAAGTTTCTTTGTTGTCTTTGTTGAGATTTCTTGTTTTGATGATTATAATTTCTTGGAATGTAAGAGGACTTGGAAAGGGTGAAAAACCTAGGATGGTTAGAGGTTTAGTATATAGAGCTAAGCCGGATATTTTGTTTATTCAAGAATCAAAACTAAAAAGTTTGGACAGCAGAGTCATTAAATCTCTAGGGGGAGCGGTGCTCACTAAAGGAGTGGGTGTTGAGTCGGTGGGTGCCTCTGGAGGTTTAATAACGCTATGGAATGAAGATGTATTCACTGCTGAAGCATGTATATCTAACAACAGATGTATCATACTTTCAGGTACTTTAAAGAAGTTAAGAAAAAACATTGTTCTTTGCAATATTTATGCGGCTTCCACTGATAGAGAACGGAAGGAACTTTGGGATTTTGTTCTAAATGCTCAGCAGACTTTTTCGGAACCGTGGTGTATGGGTGGGGATTTCAACTCAGTTCTCGATCCGACAGAAAGATTGGGTGTGGGTTGTGACATGGGGTCTATAAGAAGTTTCCATCATTTTATTACGCAAGCGAAGGTAGTTGATATCCCCCTTCATGGTATGAAATTCACTTGGTCCAATAATAGAGACCGTGAGGCGTGGGCGAGACTGGATCGTTTCCTTCTTTCGCAATCAATATTGTTGTGGTTCCCGAACCTTTCTCAAAATGGACTCTCACACGGCCTTTCAGACCACAACCCCATAATGTTAGGTGTCTCGGCTGTGAAGTGGGGGCCTGCTCCATTTCGGTTTCTTAATTGTTGGTTGGGAGAGAAGGAAATGATGAAAGATGCTATGAAGGGTTGGGTGAGCTGTGTGGCAACTGGTCACAAATGTTATGTGTTTTTTTCAAAAATTAAGGCTGCCAAAAACAGATTGAAGATTTGGAACAGATCTTGCAAGGCAAATACTATCAAGCCAAATCAGGTGGAGGAAAAGATAGGCCTTATCGATGCAAAGGCTGCTATGGATGGCTGGACTGATGCACTTAGGAAAGAGCGGATGCAGCTATTGGAGGAATTGTGGAGAAGTCTCAGAAGAGAGGAACAATCGTGGAGGCAAAAGTCTAGGATTAATTGGCTTTTGGATGGGGACAAGAACACCAAGTTCTTTCACTGTATGGCTAACGGAAGAAAGAGAAGAAATGCAATCGAGGAGGTGTCTTTTCAAATATCGGATCCTAGTCTTATCAGAAGTGAGGTCTTCAGTTTTTTCAAAAATCATTTTCAAAAGGTTACTTGGCAAAGACCGAGACTGACTGGGGCCAGCTTCAAGAGGTTATCAGAAACTGAAAAAATTTCTTTAGAAGAAGAGTTTACGGTGGAGGAAGTTTGGCTAGCTGTTTCTAGTTGTGAGGGTAACAAGGCACCAGGTCCTGACGGTCTCAGTTTAGAGTTCATTAAAGCCTGTTGGGGGGAAATTAAAGAGGATTATATGAATTTTATCAAGGAATTTCACAAGGATGGGGCGATTGTTAAGGAATTAAATAGAGCCTTCATTGCCATAATTCCCAAAGTTGGCACCCCTATCTCGATGCAGGACTACAGACCCATTAGCCTGGTTAGCTCAATGTACAAGGTACTGGCTAAAATCTTGGCGAATAGATTAAAAAAGATTATGAAGTCAATCATTGGAGAATCCCAAATGGCTTTCATCAGTGGTCGTCAAATTACTGATAGTTTTGTAATAGCGGATGAGATTATCCACAAGTGGAGGCACGATAAAGAGGGGGGGTTACTAATCAAACTAGACTTCGAGAAAGCCTATGATAGTGTGGACCATGATTTTCTCGACTTCATGATGGAAGGAATGGGTTTTGGTGACAAATGGAGAGGGTGGATAAAAGAGTGCATTTCCTCCCCGCTGATGTCGGTATTAGTTAATGGTAAGCCGACTCCTCAGTTTGGTGTAGAGAGGGGATTAAGACAAGGTGACCCGCTTTCACCCTTTCTTTTCAACATTGTTGTGGAAGGATTGAATTATCCGTTTTCTAAAGCCTCTACGTTAAAGTTGATTGAAGGTGCTTTTTTTGATGATGTCCAAATTTCTCACCTCCAATTTGCAGATGACACAATTATTTTCATTAATCCGAGAGTAGATTATCTTCGCAATGTGAAAAGGGTGCTTCGTTGTTTTGAAATGGTGTCGAGGCTGAAAATAAATTTTCACAAGTCTTGCGTGGTAAGAGTGGGTATTGGCAGGGCCACAGAGACAACTCATTGGGCGTCTATTTTCAAATGCAAAAAGGCCTCCCTTCCAATTACATATCTTGGCTTTCCGTTAGGGGGAAAACTAGGCTCAAAATTTTTTTTGGGAGCCTTTGATAAATAAAATTGAAAAAAGGTTGGCTCCTTGGAAGAGGAAATTCCTGTCAAAAGGAGGGAGATTAGTTTTGATTAAATCAGTGATTTCTAGCATCCCAAATTACTTCTTATCAGTTTTTAAAATGCTGGTTGGAGTGGCCCAAAGAATTGAGAAACTTAAAAGGAGTTTTTTATGGGCCGATGAGACTTTCAAAAGAAAATTTCATGCAATGAGATGGGTTGAGGTATGCAGAAGCAAAAGGAATGGAGGGCTTGGGATATGGAAAATTCTTGATAAAAACAAAGCTTTACTAGAAAAGTGGATTTGGAGGTTTGGAAGGGAAAAGAATGAGCTGTGGAGGAGAATCATTTGCTCAAAGTATAAGGTTAATCAGGGGAAGCTATCTTGGGATTGGCATGCTCCTAAACATGCTTCTTTTTTTGTTAAGTCGGTGGCAAGCTTATTTAAAGTGGGCTCTAAGGCAGTCCAGGTGATTAGAAAGGGGTTTGTGACAGTTGTGGGTAGAGGAAATAGAGCAAAATTCTGGACTGATATCACAGTGGAGGGCAGACCTTTGAAAGAGGCTTTTCCAAGATGTTTCACGTTGGCGATAAACAAAAGTGGGGCAGTTCAGGAGTTTGGTGGGTGGACAGGTTCGAATTAGAGCTGGTCTTGGTTTATTCCGACTAGACGACAGCCTTTTGATTGGGAAAAGGACCAATGGAATCTCTTTTTAAGTTTCCTGGAGTGCTTCAATTCCCTATTCGCAGACTTATGTCTGACGTTCTTGCTTGGTCGTTCGATTCGAAAGGGTTGTTTACTGTCGGATCCTTTCGAAGAGCCATGGAGATTGATCAGACTGAAGTAGTGGTTGTGCCTGAGTTCTTTTGGAAGGGTTTCTGCCCTCCAAAGATGGAGGTGTTCTCGTGGCAGCTGTGGAGAAGCAGAGTGATGGTGAAAGACGTCATGCGCAGGTGTGGGATGGATGTAAGTTCGGACATTGAATGTCCACTTTTTAATGCGTCTAATGAAACCATCGACCACCTTTTCCTTCATTGTTCTTGGTCACAATCTCTTTGGATGGCCTGCATGGTGTGGTGGGATGTGAAGAGCTGTTCTAACAATACTGTCAAAGAGTGGATGGAGGGTTGGACAGGATTATGTCCGGGTTTTAAATTCGAGAGGATTTGGAGCTCGCTGTTTTTTGCGATTGTCTAGACCATTTGGGAAACAAGAAATCACCTGATTTTCGAAGGCAAGAATACATGTATCGCACATGCGGCGGACTTGGTGAAGTTCAGGATAGTTTGGTGGTTCAAGAATCTTGGGAAAGGGTCTCAAGATTCACTGCAGTCTCTAATTCTTAATCCTAAAGGAATTTGTGTGGAAGTCAAGAATATGAAGAACACAAGAATCCAGGATTGGAATCCCCCTTCTGTGGACTCCCTTAAATTTAATGTTGATGGATCATCGAGAGGAAAGCCAGGACCTGCAGGAATTGGTGGGGTGCTGAGGGATTCCAATGGAAAAATTCGGTGTCTTTTCTCTTTTTATGTCGGGATGGTTGATTCTAACACAGCAGAACTTTGGGCCATGCAAAAAGCTGTTCAGTTGTGTTTATCGAACACTAAGCTTAGAGGTCGGGACGTTCTTATGGTTAGTGATTCGAAGGTTGCCGTTTCGTGGGTGAAAGGGGGTGATTTTGGGAATTTGGCTCATGTCAACTCAGTTTATAACATTCGCAATAATTTGAGCTCTTTTGGTTTAATGGAGATTGTGTATGAATCAAGAGCTTTCAATTCCTTTGCGGATATTTTGGCGAAGATGGGATTCGGCTCCTGTGGGGATTTTGTGGAATGGGGTGATATGTGATAGGGGACTTCTGTTTGTTATCTGGCTTCTGGCTTGTGGTTTGCTGGTATGATGAGGGTGCTCTGTTTTTGTATCCCCTGCATTGCCTAGGGCTTTTTCTGTGTTTTGGTGTCTAGCTGCGTTTCTGTTTGTTGGCTTTTTGTTTTCAGCATTGGTGGTCTGTTTTTTCGTTTGTTTGGTTCTCTGGTTGTCCTTGCCTCTACCGTTTTGGTGGATAGCCGGTGGTTTGGTGGCTTTGGTGTAGTGCAGCTTGCTTATTGTTTTTTCTGGGTCCTCCCTGTTTAGCCTTTTGGCTTTAATGAAACTCTATCTTTTCAAAAAGTGATGAAGCCTTTACTTTGTGAACTCTTTTTTTATTTTTATCATGTTGTGAACTTGGTTTATTTTTATCATGTTGTGACTTGTGGACTTGGTTTATTTTAATCAAGTTATGAACTTTTTTTTTATTATGCTATGAATTATTGGTTGTTTTATGAGATTTAGGTATTTTTTATATATATTAAGCTATGATTTATTGGTTGTTTTATGAGATTTAGATGTTTTTTTATATATTATGCTATGATTTATTGGTTGTATTATGAGATTTAAGTGTTTTTATATATATTCTATACGTGTTTTATACTATCCTTATTGAAGCTTATGTCTCATTACGCTTTAAGGCTTTACGCCTCGCCTCAACAGAAAAAACACCTAAGTACTTAAAAAGTATTTTAAAACATTGGTTACAATAAAATAGTTTCTATGTGTGACTTCTCCATTTACAACTGCTTGGAACATATAGTCCCACTTTGTTTATTGTTGTTTATATATTAACTCTTGATTTTATCATCATCTCTTTACTAATACTATATATATATATATATATATATATATATTTTTTTTTATATGTATGTATGTTACGTATATAAACAATTACTCTGTACATAGGAATCAATTTGTTTTATTTTGATTCGACTTGTGGTTGTATTTCAAAAATGCATCCTATGCGTGTAATAAAGCTTAGTCCAAATGCCGTTGTTGAAATGGTTCTGAATTCCTTGGTTCTGTTACAATAGAGTACATATACCTCTTCTGTGCATAAAGTGATGTTTGCTTTTCTTTCCCTCCCTCGAACACTTTGATCAGGTTGCATCGTCGTTGAATTCCTCCTACTCTTACATATTGCATAGTGGTTCATCTGGTTTTACATGTTCTGGATACCTTACAACCTCAGAGGACCAGGAACTTGTGAAGAGGCTGCTGGAACTGATAAAGGTAGGATACATATTATAAAATATTTTCTTCTAGATTTCTGATTTAGCCTCCATGAACTCTTTCTGGAATTTCGTTTATAAGAAAAAGATCTGCTCTATGAACTCTCTGGAATTTCGTTTATAATAAATAGATCTGCAATGTCATCATGGGTTCAAAAAACTATTGTATTCTGATCTAACCATGCAGAACATATGCATCTGGAGGTTTGAATTTTGAGTTGGGGTACTTTAATATCTTCATAAATTGTATGCATTTGGATGTTTTTATTGATACTATTGTTTTCTCTTTCCAGTCCTCCTTGATTATATGCTTCTCATAGCTTGTCGATTTTGTGCAGCCAAATCTTCAGTGCAGGCCTCAAAAGGAAGGTGCGGAGTCTAAACAATTTTGGGATTTGATGGGAGGAAAATCTAAATATTCAAGTCAGAAGATCGGAAAGGAGGCTGAAAGTGATCCTCACTTATTTTCCTGCACGTTCTAAAAAGGTAAAAAGCAATATTTTTTTTGTTGATAGTAAAGTTCCATCTCTTTTCTAGTTCCTTTACATTTAATGTAAATTAATCCTTAATTTTGTTTTTCCTTTTCTTTTCTTGCATGGTTATGTTTACTGCCTAAATGTGCGCTAATCTGCAGGAAATCTGAAGGTAATTTGACAATTGGCATTTTGAACTCTGAAGTTTATTTTGGATTTTTTTTTTAAAGATGTTATCAGTTTAGAAATGTTGCCTTTTAATACAATTAATGTGCATATATGTCATGTTAGCATAGCTGACTACTGCTTGACACTTTATTATGTATTAGGTTGTATCGTACCGCAAGACTATTTATAATTTTTACTAATGAGTTAAATTTAGGTATTTTGGCATATAAAGATTTACTTGTATGAATCTATATGTTCTATTGCTGCAACATGGCTTGAAGTTGAATTTGTTATTGCAGGTGACAGAGATGTATAACTTCTCCCAGGATGATTTGATGACTGAAGATATATTCATGCTGGATTGTCACTCAAAGATTTTTGTCTGGGTTGGGGAACAAGTCGACTCTAAGAATAAAATGCTTGCTTTAACTATTGGAGAGGTAAGCTAATTGCTCTCAGATTTATTTAATTTGCACTTTTGTTTTGAGGGGCGCAGTTGGCAAAATACTTGATATATGAATCATGTATAAGGTGCCACTACATAGTTTTTATGAATTTGGTCTTAAAACCTTTATTAAGTGCCACTTAGCTTGGCCTTGGCCCCTTGATATATGAATCATGTATAATGGTGCCACTAGATAGTTTTTATGAATTTGGTCTTAAATCCTTTATTAAGTGCCACTTAGCTTGGTCTTAGCCCCTTGACCATTGTGTAATTTAACTTAAGCCTGCAATGATGGTTCTTTGTTTTTAGTTTTAAAATACTAAGTAAATTTTATGTGGCATGCTCTTATCCATTTTTCTTTTGGTCACTCTTAACAGGAATTCCTTGTACATGATTTTCTTTTGGAGAAATTATCTAGTGAAGCTCCAATATATATTATCATGGTGAGGAATGCGCCGCCTTTCTTCACGATTTTTTACATGGGATTCGGAAAAATCTACTTTAAGTGCCTTTATAGTTATTTTGAAGTGGTTGCTATGATTCTGAACTTTTTAAGTGATAAAATATTTTTGTTGGCTTCAGATTGGAAATTCATTCCAAAGGAAACTTGCAATACTGAAAAAGGGTGGTACCCCAATTAAACATGTAAGACTTTATTTAATGCTTTCAGTTAGTAGAACTTTTTCACTCATCTTGATTTTTTCGAGTTGCTTTCCTAGTGTACATGTGCATCTTGAGCTTAAAGTGTCTTGCTTTCCTAGTGTACATGTCATTGGTTGATTAGTGATTGTCAAGACATTTTCACCTGATAACGAGAACATTCTCGTTATCATGTTAGTATATAATATCTTAAGAATGAATACTTTTGATAGTGAGTATGAGTACTACTTTTGATTAATAGTACATGAGATGATTTTTTTTTTCTCTAATATATTTTTCTTGCGTCAAGAGATAATGAGCATGCCTTGACATTGTTAGGATCTCATATAGCTTGCTCTTTATGACCCCTGGCCTGTTAATGGACCTTATGAATCTCTAAAAAGTAAAATCTCTTCTAGACCATAACCAATGCCCAAGTTGGTCCAATATATGTGACTCACTATCAGGAAAAGAATTGCAATAGCTAGAAGATGGTGACTCACTATTAGGAAAAGAATTACAGTAGCTAGAAGATGGTGAGCAATATCGGGAAATGAATTGCAGTAGCTAGATGATGGTGAGCAATATCGGTCAGCCATAGATCACTAGTTACTAGATCTAATCCTCGACAATTAGTAAGAAATTTCTGCATATTTTTGGCCAATTTAAGGTAAAAAAAAATGAAGTTGCTCTATAAAGTTAGGCCAAAAGATCCCAAAAATGACCTAAACCATTAATTTTCAGCATAATTTCACATAAGTCCTATCTTTTTGGTGATTTGTTATCTTTTTAAATGTCTTTCCAAATTCATCACTTTAGTCCATACTTTTTTCAAAACTCATCACTTTAGTCCATTTGATCAAATATGTAAAATTCAACTATTTAAAAACTTGTGTAAGTACAATTCTTATTACTATTTAGTTTAGCTAAAATGATTATATAAGCTTTAAATTTAAAAAGAAAAATAATAAAATTCTCAATAATAAAATCTTAAATAAATATATTACAAAAAATTATTAAATGAATAATAATAAAAAATCCATTAATTTTTTTTTTTGTATTTTTGTCATAATGGATATTTATTTAGTTAAAACGATTATCTTAGCTTTAAAAGTTTTTTTTAATAATTTTTTTTGTAATCTATTTATTTAAGAATTTATTATTGATTATTTTGTTGTTTTTCAAAATCATTTAAAGTTAAGATAATTATTTTAGCTAAATAAATATCAATTGTTAAAAAAATATAAAATAATAAAAAATTAATGTATTTTATTATTATTATTTATTTAAGTTTTTTTTGTAATATATTTATTTAAGATTTTATTATTTTTCATTTTAATTAAAGCTAATATAATCATTTTAGGTAAATTAAATAGTAATAAGGGCAAAAGTGTACTTTCACGGGTTTTAAAATAATTAGCTTTCACATATTTGGTCAAATGAACTGAAGTGATGAGTTTTAGAAAAAGTAAGGACTAAAGTGATGAATTTAGAAAAACATTTATAAATGTGACAAATCATCAAAAATATAAAACTCATGTGAAACTCTACCTTAATTTTCAATATATTGAATATAGTTATTTTCCTTACAACTTCAGTTGCATGCTTTAGTTGTCTTAAGAGGAAATGAGTCTTAATCTTGCTGGGATTATCATACCTGATTCATTGCTGTAAGCCTAATTGACGTGGGTAAGTGGGTTGCCATAGTGTTTAATTAGGACTATTGTGTGAAGTTCATTATTGTTTTTGTAATTAGAATTTTATTTTATTAGGTTTCTTATCCTAGAAGAGATAAGATTTTAATTTTGTAATTATGATTTTATTTTTTTTACTGCCCGAAACGCAAGAAAAGGTTTATATAGATAGACATGGTATGGTTAGGAAGGTTTGGTATTTAGAATCAAATGAAGCTTTTTTGGGAGTTTTACTTATTTCTTTAGTGGATGCTAGATTTGCACTTTTTGGTGATGCAAGAATTGTGTTAAGTTTGGAAGATATTTCATTTACGTATTTAGCCAAAAAAGCAAATAATCTAAACTCTTTGAAATTGGCCCCGTATTTGTTTATTTATTGTTTTTCAATTTTGGTTTTTCTCTTTTTTGAACCTGAGTTCGATTATTTATACTTCACAATCACTATTAGAGTATTAGATTGACATAATGTGCCTTGAATCATCTCTTTTTTAAGTGTGAGAGAATTATATACGAGTGTAAAGAGATAAAAATAGGTAGCTGTAAATGAACTCATGTTTACAGTTGCAAAATAAGTAATCAAATTCTCTCTTACATTTTTCAGTTACTCTATATACTTTTTAGTTGACAAAATAATGAATTTGATTCCCTATACAAATATACAATACATAGCACTGCTACTAAAAAGTAATAATCCATGTAAACAATATTCAAATGGTACTAAATCACCAGGAGAGGATACTAATTAACTGCATAATAATAGTTTTATTTAATTGTATTTTATCTTGTAATGTTTTAGTAATTCTTAATGGTCTTTACTACCGATACCGAAGAGTATGTTCCCAGGATTGCACTAACGACTCTTAGCGCAACAACTATGTTATCAGAACAATCTAATAAGTGAAAATACTAGAGTCAATAACGAGCATGTAAAACTCAAAGGTGCAGATGAATTAACTACATTGAAACAATCTCATAAGCTGCCTACAAAGGTTTTAGCAATAACGTGATATCAGATTTTCTTCAGGTGAATATTTGCGGTAATAGAAACAAGTCTAGAAATTGGACTGTAGGTTTTGCATATTTATCACATAATTTTGGGTTAACGGGATGGTTCACATGTTTTTCAATTTTTCTCTCTTAACAGGATGTTTCACATGTTTTTGGATTTACTTGTGTTGTTTGATTGATGGTTGATAGGTATATGATACCGAAAGAAAGGGGATGGTGATGCATTGATTTGCTATTTTGCAGATGACTTATTTAGAGTATGTGCCTCAAGAAGTCCTTTATACAAGGCTATGTGAATCTGGGAAAAGTCCGATTGGAATTAATATAGGCGATACATCTATTGGTATTTGTATAGGTGATATAAAGCAATCAAACGCTAAGCCAATTCTTCCTTTGGGAGGGGGAGAAGGATATACTCTCTCTTACTTGGAAAAATCCCTGAATGAGAAGTCCAATGGTGGTGAGGTTTATGATTATGGCTGGTTTAAACCCTACAATGTATTCTCTCCACAGGTTTTGGAGCCATCGAGCATGACTGCCTCAGAAATGAGTCATATTCTTAATGATTTGGAAGAAGCAAACAGCGTTTACTGTTTCCTTTTTGGATATTCTGCGGACCGTAGACACACTAGTGATAAAGATAATGTATTGTTCTCTATTGTTAGTCATTTATGTTTTTTTAAATTAATTATTGATTAATTTATTTTTTTCTGTTAATATACCTTCATTGAAAGTTTCGTAAGAAGCCTTAAACGTGATGGGTATCTGAAACCCAAACTGTTCACGTTCATTGACGAACGTAATTCAATGAAGAAGACTAACACGTTTCTTGAAAAAAACCTGTCTGTATTTTCTAACTCGAAGGAGTTTTCGTCAAATTACCGTTCGATTGCTCCAAGGTTGATCCCAAGAAGCTTGATTATGATTTAGGAAGGGTCTACAAGGGATTGAAGGACTCATATGCAGCGGCATGTTTTACAAAGGTACAAAACTATCTTGTCTTATTTTAGTAATGATTGTTATTTTTTTAAATACGTTTTTTTTCTTCTGTTTAGGTATTTTTTGATTAGGGTTTAAACCAGCCATAATCATAAACCCACCACCATTGGACTTCTCATTCAGGGATTTTTCCAAGTAAGAGAGAATATATCCTCCCTCCCCTCCCAAAGGAAGAACCGGCTTAGCGTTTAATTGTTTTACATCACCTATACAAATACCAATAGATGTATCGCCTATACCAATTCCAATCGGGACTTTTCCCAGATTCACATAGCCTTGTATAAAGCACTTCTTAAGACACATACTCTAAATAAGTCATATGCAAAACAACAAATCAATGTATCACCATCCCCTTTCTTTCAGTATCATATACCTATCAACCATCAATCAAACAACACAAGTAAATCCAAAAACATGTGAAACATCCTGTTAAGAGAGAAAAATTGAAAAACATGTGAACCATCCTGTTAACCCAAAATTTGACTTAACAATATTTGACTTTTGGGTACACAGCCTAGACATGGCACAGATAAGGCTGTGAGACGTTTGGGACAATTGTGCAATTGTGAAATAGTGGTGTTGTAGAATTTTTTTTTTTTTTTAAGCGGTCGTAGAACTCAATCATGTCTACACAGTTTTCAAACACAACTCACTCATTTACTTTACTTTATTTCATTTATAAAATCTTATTAATTTAATTGGTTTATAAAACGAAAAAACTTGTTGGATGAATTTTAAAAAAACCAAATTTTTAAATGAAATTTTTTGATTTGTTTATTGATTGAAAAAATAGTTTTTTTTTTTTGTTTTTTAAAGACAAAAGAAGCTGAATTTGTATTTTAATTTTGTCCAAGTAAAATCTTAGTTGTAGAGTTTTATTTGAATATGATATATTTTTTATTTTAGTAAATTCTATAATATTTTTTAAAGAAACGAAGAAATTGTACCTTTTTTTTAAAGAAAGTGTACGTACAAGATTTTTTTTTCGATGGTGAAGCAAATGAAGAGAGAGGGGTGTGATGAGAAAAAAAATATATGTTTAGAATAAAAAAAATGCTAAAAGGATAGTTTTGGTATTTTAAAGGGTGTAGGGAGTAAAATTAATAATTTTAATTTTTTAATATAGATGTAGAAAGAAAAAATGTGTGTAGGAAGATATTTTTTCGGTGGCAATAGAGCCACCCTTTTATTTATTATCCTACCCAACTAATTTTATTTATTTCTTCCACCCTAATAAAATTATATATATATATATTGAGACAAAAATTATATATTTTTTATTTCATTTAATTTATTTAAATTTGTTGGTTGCTGTTATAATCTAATTTTGCTTGATAAGTGTGACATTTAATTTAAAATTTAAATAATAAGAAAAACATGTGAATAATTGTTATTTGACTTAATCAATGGTATAATGGTATTTGGAATATTTAATTTGTTTTTGTTTATTATTATTAATTGTAGTTTATTTTTTTTTTACCATTACTTTTATTATATATTTCATTTGTTTTTTTTTAATGAAAAATAATTTTGATGAGATGGTGTTGGTCCGGTAAACCCCTCACACCTACGCCGAGGTCGTAGATTCTAGTCATCCCCCTAAAAAAACATGAATTTATGTACTATTTCAAAAAAATGAAAAATAATTTTAAATATTAAATATATATATATTTTTTAATTTAATAACTTTTTTTTTGGAAAACCTTATTTACAAAACAAAGTATAAAAGGACATTTTTCACTGGGAATAAAAATACAAGAGAAGGCTATAAAAGTCCAAAAACTCAAAAAGTACCAAAGAAACATAAAATCCGTTAATAAAATTTGTAACTTGATCATTCCTAGATATCCAACTAAAATCCTGGGTTCCTACGTGGAGATGACAGAAAAACTGTGATGTTGTACATGGTGTGCCTGTGTGTAAATGAGAATGAGAATAAGAGGAATATGCAGGCTATTCCATAATTAATTTAAAAGAAAAATAGTAGATTGAAAAGGGTTCCAAATTTCAGGATTTGTTGATTGATTAATCTAAGAGAAAAATCAAAGTATTTGATTGGTGTAAAAGAGACTTTGAAATCTAAGATAAAAAAAAAGACTTTGAAATCTGAAGTCAAGTTGTTTAATTTGTTTTCTCAATGGAAATTAATAAGATTGTTATAGCAAGAGTACGACTCGAAACTTGCGATTGCATAGATAAACATGGAAACTTGAATATTCAATGTAAACAGTAAAGAAAATTCTCTTCAATTTTGAACTTTCACTATACTATTTAAATTGGACATGTTCTTAATTTGAAAATTCCTCCACCCACAGGATCTAATTATCAAACATAAAATAGTAAAGATCACCCTTAACTCAAGGAGGGCCTTCTACAACAATTGAAATTGCGTCAATCCTTTTCAACATACAAATTAAAATTTCCTTATAAATACCACCATGCATTGAGTTTACCAAATTTCAAAAACAAAAAGTAATGACAACCCCTTCGATTTCTGTATCTTTTTTATTTATTTCTGTCTCTTACTAGGCTACAATGTTCTTGAGCTTGAAGCATCACACCATATTTTTGCAAGATATCAATCTTCTGCAAAAGTTTTGCTTAAAGCACTTGTAAATCAACGTTAAGATTTAATATCCAATACCTCAAAATCTTTTTTTGACTAAGAAATATGTTTCTTAGTATTGTACTATTGTCGGTAGTATAATAAATATTAAAGACTTTATTTGGCAAGTAGATAAATAAAAATGAATTTATTTATCTAGTCAAATTATGAAGTCTTTGATATAGTCACTAATACACTAAAGAGTTGGATTCGGGTTTGTATTCAAAATGATTGATAGGAGTCTTTTATGGAAGGGTAGTGTTAACCTGTGCCATAATCAGGTTAACAACCAATTTCTTTCTATAAATAGAAATAAACACACAAATCAATAACTGTATTTATTATTTCATTACAATAAATGTATTAATTATTTTTCACTTACAGTGATAAATTGCTTGTTAACATGTGCCATAAGGGCACAAGTTAACACTACCCTTTATGGAAATACAAATCCTTTTTGGTAGAGGATTTCGGTCATTACCTAAAAGACTATCAAGGAATTTGGCCAACCCTATTATAAAAAGGAAAGGGATTTTCGGCCAACCCTAAATAGTTTAGGGCAAGAATATCGGCCACTATATATAACATATAGTGAAATTCGGCCAAAACCCTAAGGCTTGCTTGAGAGTTATTTTTCTTTAGCTTGAAAAATAGAATTCATCTCTTAGACTAGTGTGAGAATTCGGCCAAGAGGAAAAGATAGAAGAGGACGCTTTATTTCGATAGTGCACTAATAGCTTTTACATCAAAAGGCTTTGTGCATAATTTCGAATTAGGTTCACGCGAATTTCGATCAAAAGATTGAGAATTCAAAAGTGACCGGAACGTTCTTTGTTATCTCTTGGAAGTTTTTGTGACTAACGAAAAAGATTTTTTTTTTGTTATCCATCCTTAGGTACACAAATCAAAGAAAGGGAGACCACACTCCTAGGTGATTCACGTTCGTGATTTGATTGGAAGTTCTTACGGAATATCACTGACACAACTTCAAATTGGGTTCCCGCTATAAAGGTACGATATACTTTATATATATATATATATATATATATATATATATATCAATTAATCAAAGGGTTAACGTCTTCTTCTTTAAAGGAATTTTTTTTAAATATACTAAAACTATTTTAGTCTTGCTTCCGCCGCGTGCACGCGTTTTTTCTCTACATTTCATTCATTAATGCTTCGGTCAGACGTAGGTAGTACCAGAAAGCTTTGTCGTCTCCCTCGATTAATGAGGTGCTTACGGATGACCATTTGGTTATAAAGGATCATATCATCAACTTTTATTCGGACATTTTTTCTTCGGATTCTTCTCGGGTTGAGACAAATTTCTGGTTGTAGAGGATGTGATTCCTTCTTTGGTGACTGATGAGGAAAATGCTTTCCTGATTGGAAATCCTTAGGTGGACGATGTTCATGATGCAATTTTTTTCTATGGATGTGGCCTATGCCCCAAGGACATACGACTTTTCTAGAGGGTTTTATCAACATTGCTGGGAGGTAGTGAGCAGTAACGTGGTTCTTGCCATTCATGACCTTTAAAATACAAGGGTTAAATTTGTGGTTTTCAACCCCAGTTTCATAGTTCTTCTCTCGAAGCTGAAGGATTCAATTTCGATAGATTAGTTTCATAACCCCATTTTGGCCTATGATATGTAGACAAGCAAAGCACATAAACGGTGAAGTTGTAAACATAGGGATGCACATTTATCCTCGGATACCTAAATCTCCATTTCCTCATTCCTATTTGGAGGGGAATTTTTAGGGAAAACTGGGAGGGGGGGAGTTTATGGGGATGGGGATGGGGGGAACCCCCATTCTCATTTCCCCATTTTCCTCAAACCTTATATATATATATATATCTTAATATTTTTATTCTTTCTATTATTAATATTTTTGTATTTGTATGTTATATGAGGGTATATGTTTTATTTCAACTATAACAATATCTTGCATTACAACTAATAGGCTTGTTAGCCATCACCATGACACCAAGACAATGTTGTAGTAGGCACTAAGCGCCAGGCGCCAATTATACGGTAGACTGGCGCCTAGCGCCTTGACCGCCTAGGCACCGACTAAACGACGCTTATGCAGACATTTTTTTTTCAATGCTATTGGTTATGTCTCCTGCTTTTCTTTTTTATATTTATTTTACTCTTTTTATGGGTTTTGGTGCAGTGGTGCACATCACAGAGCCAATAAGCCACCCACCATCATTAATACATTTTGTGAACCCTAATACCGCATCATCTCACCAACCCGATCGTCTGACTTTCGTTTTTCAATTTTTTTTCTTTTTGCTTTTATATTGATCTTATTAGTTTTCACTCAATACTCTTCTCGATCATTTCAACTTTCTTTAATAATTTCAACTGACTCTTTCTCTTCAAACTCTATCCTTCAAAATTGCTCTACAACTTCATTACTCATTTTCAACTTCTTCTTCTTAAATCTTCTTTTTCAGCTTTTTTTTTTGTTTTTTCTTCTTAAACTAACCCTAGACGGTTGTCGGAGCGATTGGCGATGACGACCGGACGACGAGGGCTGCATAGGCGAGACGTGGCGACGAAAGGCTTTGTTTCAATTGGGAGATCTGGTTCGAATTGTGAAAGTGAGATTTTTGTTTCAATTTAATCAACCCTTCAGTAACAATTTTTTCAAACAATTAGGCCGATTAGTTGACTCTAGAAATCGGTCTAGGCGGCTGACTAGTCAGCGCTAGTCGGCGACTAGTTGCTCAGCCGCCTAGGAAGGCCGATTAAGGACCAGTCGTGGCGGCAGGTGCCGCCTAAAGACTATTCTTACGTCTAGGGCGATTTTTAGAACACTTCTCCAAGAGTTGGTAATTGGCCAGAAGAGTTCCCCTTAGCTCCCTTATGGAATGATAGAGTTGCTATCCTACTTCTGCTTGTAGTGTTTAACTTGTCATTCATTAGGTCTCCTAAACATTTGATTTGACTGGTGTAAGCCCTGACAAAACAATATTGAGAAATATAAAAGACGATTATCGTATACAAAATACATAAATGGATGAAATAGCTCGGTATGGCATTGGTTACAAGATAATAATTGTAATAGCTAAAAAAAATATTACAATAAAGATCAAGAGGTTATAGGTTAATAAAACTTCTTAATATAGAAAGTCTTATTGTTAAAAATAGAAAATGAATTCAACTATACAACTTATCAAAAATCACTTATCTAAATCTAGATGTCAATGGATGAAAAAAGGTTGGTCCGATGGTAAACTGTAAAAATAGTTGGTGTTTGATAAAATGAAGCTACGCTAAGAAGAAGAAAAGAATCTAAAGCAGAATAACATAAATGAAGAAATTAGAACTGTGACTCCATTGAAGAAGAGTCAAGCTTTTTAGAGAATCTTTTCATTATCATGATTTTTGCGTGTTTACAATAAGAGCCAGAGCTCATTATATATACACTCTTGCAAGTTGCAAGTGGAGAAAAAGATAAGATTGCCACCTGACAAATTAGTTGTAACAGAAACAAAATTTCCTGCCTAAAACACTTCTTCTTTCTGTCGTTGGATTATTGTTGATGATCATGATGATCACCGTCTGATCATCATGGTTGAAGCTTGCTTGTTTTGACTTGTGAGCTAACTGGAAAGACTGTCATTATAGCAAAGCTCTGTTTTGCTGAGATATTTGTTGTCGACTAATTGAATGAACTGAATTAGCTGAATGAGCTTGTGCTTGACCATTAGATTGACCATTGTGTTGACCACCATAAATTGTCACTTGAGATATTTCTCTAACATCCCCCCTCAAGCGAAACGCCGGTGAAACATGAAGATTCAGCTTGGACCTAAGATAATCAAAACGAGCAGCTGGTAATGCCTTGGTAAAGATATCTGCACACTGATGTTCTGTAGGAACATATTGAACTTTGAGAGAACCTGAAGCTATCTTCTCACGGATGAAGTGAACATCAATTTCAATATGTTTGGTGCGGGCATGAAAGATTGGATTCCGAGCAAGGGCACCAGCACCCTGATTATTACACCAAAGGATAGGACAGTGAGGCAGTGATAGTCCTAACTCAGAGAACAAAGAAGTCAGCCAAATTGCCTCAGTAGCAGCCTGCGAAAGAGCTCGATATTCAGCCTCACAACTAGAACGAGCTATAACATGTTGCTTTTTAGAGCTCCAAGCAATAAAGTTTCCTCCAACATAGACGCAACAGCTACTAGTAAACCGTCGATCATCAATACAGGACGCCCAATCAGCATCACTAAAAACTTCTATAGAAAGGGACTCTGCTGGTTTAAAATGAAGGCCTAGTCCAGTTGTTCCTTTTAAGTAACGAAGAAGATGCTTGCACACTTTCCAGTGATCTGTAGTAGGCATAGCTAAGAATTGGCTCAGTTTGTTGACACAAAAAGATATGTCAGGTCTGGTGTATGTTAAATATTGAAGAGCACCAATAGTACTCCTGTAAAGAGTAGGATCGGTGAAGGTTGTCCCATGTTTTGTAAGTTTCATGCTAGTAGGTAGAGGTATGGAGTAGGGCTTACAATTTGACATATTTGTTTTCTTTAAGAGGTCTAGAATATATTTGGTCTGTGTTAAGAACAAACCAGCTGGGGAGCGGAAGGCTTCAAATCCCAGAAAATAGTTGACAGAACCTAACGACTTCAAGGCAAATGTGGTGTTGAGAATTGTAATTGTTTGTTGAATAAGAGTTGGATCATTACCTGTGAGCAATATGTCCTCAACATACACTAGAAGGAAGATAACCTTAGTACCCAGACGTTTGATGAAAAGAGACACATCTGATAATGAGGAGACAAATCCCCAATTGTGTAAGGCAGTCTTCAACTTAAAAAACCAAGCTCTTGGAGCCTGTTTGAGGCCATAAAGTGCTTTGTTGAGTTTGCAAACAAAGGAAGGCTGTTGAGAGTCAACAAAACCAGAGGGTTGCTCCATATATACGGCCTCTTGGAGATCACCGTTGAGGAATGCATTATTTATGTCAATTTGTTGTATGTCCCATCCATAGGTAACTGCCAATGTGAAGATTATCCGAATTTTCACAGCCTTAATAACTGGACTAAAGGTGTCTTGGAAATCGATTCCCGGAGTTTGATGAAATCCCTTAGCAACCAAACGAGCTTTGTGTTTGAGAATGGAACCACTTGGTCGATATTTGATTCGAAAAATCCATTTGCATCCAACCAAGTTGGTAGACTCCGTAGGAGGAACGAGTGTCCAAGTGTTGTTCCTTATTAAGGCTGAGTACTCATCAAGCATTGCCTTGTGCCATTGTGGTTTCGACAGAGCTTCAGCAGCTGTTCAAGGCTCAAATTCCTCATTTGAAATCTCAGCAGTCTTATAAACAGAGGAATAGGCTTTATGCTGTATCGCTCCTGATTTAAGTCTTGTGATCATAGGATGAGTTTGTAATGGCACAGTTGGTAGAGCAGGTCCAGAAGGGTTAAGATCAATGTAGAAAGGAATAGATAGTGCTGCTGTGTGTAGCACGGGAACTGGAATGGTTTGTTGAGGAGAATGAGTTGCTAAATCTGATTTAGGCAAGGTGTCCAGTAGAGCTGTAGTTGGCAACATCATACTTTGAGGAGTAGAGATATTTTTCCTAGGAAACAATGTATGATAAGGATATTCAAATTCATTGAATACCACATTTCTTGATATATAAATTCGTCCGGATGGATGTAGACATTTGTACCCCTTTTGATTCATGCAATATCCGATGAACACACACTTTGAAGTGTGAAAATTGAATTTTTGATTTGAGTATGGCCTGAGATATGGAAAAGCGACACAGCCAAAAAATTTGAAGAAATTGTAATTAGGTTTTCTCTTAAACAACATTTCATAAGGGGATTTGAGTTGAAGAACTGGTGTTGGTAGGTTATTTATCAACAAGGTAGCTGTCTGGAAAGCCTCTACCCAAAAAGTAAGTGGCATGTGTGCTTGAGCAAGGAGTGTGAGACCGGTCTCAACAATATGACGATGCTTTCTCTCGGGTATTCCATTTTGTTGATGTGTGTAGGCACAAGATGTTCTAAATAGTATGCCACACTTGGTGAGGAGTGGAAGTAATGGTTTGTACTCGGTTCCAAGATCAGCTTGAAGGCATTTAATTTTGCAGTCAAACTGAAGTTCTACACATTGTTTGAACTGAAGAAACATACTATATACATCTGACTTTAATTTTAGAGGATACTGCCAGCTAAATCTTGAGTGAGAATCAACAAAAATCACATAGTATTGATATCCTTTCAATGATGGCATGGGTGAAGGACCCCAAACATCTGTAAAAATTAAGTCTAAAGGTCTAGGTGCTTTGTAATTTGAATGTTGGAAAGGCAATTGATGTAGCTTTCCCATTTTACACGCATCACAGAACTTAAGCTGTGTATCATTGTATTTCAAATGCAAGCTATTTAACACTTTCCTCAATACTAAAGGATTTGGATGACCAAGCTTCAAATGCCACATATTTTCATTCAAGTGGACTTTATTACAAGAATTGTCAGCTTTAGAAGCATATTTACAAGCTAAGCTATTGGTTTTATTCTTTGAAATTGAAAAAGCATTTACAAATTTGTTCTTGGAAGTCTGAACTTCTAGTCTTGCTCGAATTCCTTTCACATTCAGCTTGTAAAGACCATTTTCAAGCTTGCCTTGAAGAAGAACTTCCTTGGTACTCTTGTCCTTTATGATACAAGAGTTGCAACAAAATTCAGCATAAGCATTGTTATCTTGAGTGAATTTAGATATGCTTAGCAAATTCTTGGCAATAGATGGCACACACAATATGTGATCTAAGAGAAGTAACTTAGAATTCAATTCTTGTGAAGGGAAAAGAGTTTTACCTATATATGAAATCTGGAGCTGCTGTCCATTGCCAACTGTGAGCTTATCAGTACCTTGATAATCTGAGTATGATGAAAAATTTGATAGGTCTGGTGTGACATGATTTGTTGCACCGCTATCTGCATACCATGCTGGATCGCAGACTGTTTCAGGAGTGGCATAGTATGTAGTGGATTGGTGAAAATTAGCTTGGTGTGGAACGTTGGCTAGGGCTGGTGTATTATTATTTTGAAGCTGAGTGTTCTGGTTCTGACCCTGAGCATTGAAATGGCCACTTCCATTTTGATGCTGATTGCTTTGAAAATTTCTATGAAATCGGTGATAACAGTTCATGGCTATGTAACCTGTTTTTCCACAAACTTGACATACAGGCCTGCTGTTATTGTACCATCTCCCTCTACCTCGATTTCTGCCTCTGTTGCCAGATCTTCCTCCAGCATTGAAGTTGTTTGCACCATTGAATCCTCCTCTTTGATTTCTCCTGTCATTTTGATTGTAACCAGAGGCAAAGTTTGCACTTGCTGTTGATATATCAATCTGAGTAGTAGAGCTCAACTGAGCTATCCTCTGTTCATGATTTAGAAACAAATATTGTGCCTCTTAAAGTGACGTGGTACTTCTTTGTGAGGTGATAACTGACACTACAGAGTCATACTCGTGTCCAACACCATTCAAGATACACAAAATAAGATCATTATCACACATAATCTGTCCTGCAGCTTTTAAGCTATCACCAATTGTCTTGACTTTAAGAGCAAATTCTGTGACTGAACTAGCTCATTTCTTAACATTTTGCAATTGTTGCTTAAGCTGAAGAACTTTAGCTAATGATTGTTGTGAAAACAATTGTTCAAGACTACTCCATACTTTATAGGAACTAGTACAATCTGTGACTTGGCCTATAATATTCTGACTTTTTGCTGAGAAAAGCCAGCTTAAGAGTAATTGATCTGATCTTTGCCAAGTTATGTATTCTTTATTCATGATCAATTATTTATCTCCTTCTTCACAAGTTTGAACTTCAATGTATTTATGAGGAGTGGATTTTGGATCTAAGATGAAATCTACTAGTTGAAAAGCACTAATAACAGGTAGTACCTGAGCTTTCCATTGTATGTAGTTATCATTGTCAAGCTTGACTTGAAGGTTGAAGTGCATCGATTTCGCCAATGACGAGAAATCTCCAGATTTCGAACCTGTAGAGGCATCTTCTTCGTGATATGTAAATGAACTTGAAAGGGAAGCCATGGACGATTAGTCCTTGAGAAGCTCTGATACCATGTAAAAATAGTTGGTGTTTGATAAAATGAAGCTACGCTAAGAAGAATAAAAGAATATAAAGCAGAATAACAGAAATGAAAAAATTAGAACTGTGACTCCATTGAAGAAGAGTCAAGCTTTTTAGAGAATCTTTTCATTATCATGATTTTTGCGTGTTTACAATAAGAGCCAGAGCTCATTATATATACACTCTTGCAAGTTGCAAGTGGAGAAAAAGATAAGATTGCCACCTGACAAATTAGTTGTAACAGAAACAAAATTTCCTGCCTAAAACACTTCTTCTTTCTGTCGTTGGATTATTGTTGATGATCATGATGATCACCGTCTGATCATCATGGTTGAAGCTTGCTTGTTTTGACTTGTGAGCTAACTGGAAAGACTGTCATTATAGCAAAGCTCTGTTTTGCTGAGATATTTGTTGTCGACTAATTGAATGAGCTGAATTAGCTGAATGAGCTTGTGCTTGACCATTAGATTGACCATTGTGTTGACCACCATAATTTGTCACTTGAGATATTTCTCTAACATAAACCCCTCGCACCTGCACCACGATGTTGATGGTTCGAGTCCCCCTTTCTAAAAAAACCATGAGTTTATATAATAGTGTAATACTTTAACAACAACAAAATTTAGATATCTATGATTTTTCCACATTTAGTCAAAATTCCTCCATCCACATAATATCAAACATAAAATAGTAAAGATCACCCTTAACTCAAGGAGGGCCTTCTACCACAATTGAAATTGCATCAATCCTTTTCAACATACAAATTAAAATTTCCTTATAAATACCACCATGCATTGAGTTTACCAAATCTCAATAACAAAAAATAATGGCAACCCCTTCAATTTCTGTATCTTTTTTATTTATTTCTGCTCTCTTTCTAGGATACAATGTTCTTGAGCTTGAAGCATCACACCATATTTTTGCAAGATATCAAACTTCTCCAAAAGTTTTGCATAAAGCACTTGTAAATCAAGCTTATAGAACCGGATACCATTTTCAGCCTCCCAAGAATTGGATCAATGGTAAATACACATTTTCTTTTGTGGAGATTTCTTGAGTTTTTGATGATTCGATGGTCATTTTCGTTTTTATTTTCTAACACAATTTTTTTTTTGGATGTTTTATACATGATGGCATGGATAAATTGGTGTTGTTTGATGTGCAGATCCAAATGGTTAGTATATACAATAATTTTCTTGATTAATTTTTTGAATTGTGTTAATGGGTAATGTTTAACGTTAGAGAATATGAATTTTTTTACGGATGATTTGAAATCATATGGAGAATAAAAGCATTTGATATCATTTTTTAAACAATAATGCTACTTTGTCCAAATGATATGAATTCTTGATTTCTCAATATTAGAACTGGATGATTGAAATTATAGGGTTTTAGTCATGCCACATTATTTGGGCTCCAAATTTAAGTAAAGTTGCATTACTCTTTCTAAAATGGTGTTTTAAAAATGTAAATCAAGTTTTTTAAAAATGTAAACATATTTGATAATGTTTGAAATAGTAGTTTCCAGAAATTGAAAATGGTGTAAATGTGTTTTATATTGTTTTTTCTAATGGATAAAATATTTGTTTGGAGGAAAAAGTTATGATTTATTTTGAAAACCTGTTGCGAAACTAATGTCAACTTAATTTTTAGTTGCAAATTTACAAACACTAGTTTCCACTTTCGAAAAGCCGTTATCAAAAACACGTAAACAAACGATTATACAACTATACAGTTTTTGAAAATGAATCCAAACAGAACCTAATTTTTTTTTTGTTCTTTTGACATTAGAGATCCTATCAACGTGTGCTCTAAGCCTCTAATGACACACGACTAGCAGGACCCTATTTTTTAAAATCTAATTTCTGTTAATAAATAAATGACCAGTCCAAAAATTTGAAGAATTGTAATAGAATAATTATTAATTGTATATATGTACAATGCAGGACCTATGGTTTACAAGGGAATTTATCACTTATTCTACCAATACAACCCAAAAGGTGCAGTGTGGGGCAACATTGTGTGGGCCCACTCAACGTCGACCGACCTCATAAACTGGATCTCGCATAAGCCGGCCATCTTCCCATCGCAGGAGGCGGATATCAAGGGCTGCTGGTCAGGTTCTGCCACCATCCTCCCTGGAGGCAAACCAGTGATATTGTACACTGGAATTGACCCTAGTGAGAGACAAGTCCAAAACCTGGCCATGCCCAAAAATCTATCCGACCCATACCTCACAGAGTGGGTCAAGTACCCGAAAAATCCACTGATGCTAGCAACTCCAATGAACAGAATCAATGGCAGTGCATTCAGGGACCCAACCACTGCTTGGCTAGGTCCTGATAAGTTGTGGAGAGTGTTGGTTGGAAGCAGAGATAACAGAGTTGGAGTTGCGTATTTGTACAAAAGCAAAGACTTTGAACACTGGACTCTGGCTGAGGAGCCTTTGCATTCTGCTGAGGGGACAGGAATGTGGGAGTGTCCAGATTTTTTCCCAGTTAAAACGGACGGATTTGAAGGCCTCGATACGTCTGCTAGAGGGAAGAAAGTGAAGTATGTGCTGAAGAACAGCTTGGATGAAACCAAGCATGATTGCTACACCATCGGAACGTATGATGTTGTTAAGGACAAGTATTTTCCTGATAAGGGTATGGTTGAAGGTGATGCAGGATTGAGATATGATTATGGAAAATTCTATGCTTCCAAGACATTTTTTGATGATGAGAAGAAGAGAAGGATTTTGTGGGGGTGGACTAATGAATCTTCAAGTGTTAAGGATGATGTTCTAAAGGGTTGGTCTGGAATTCAGGTAAATTTTGTAGTTTAATTTCGGTTTTAAGTACATTTTGATGCAAGTTAGTCTTTCTCTGTTACAAACGTCTTAGTTCTCGGATATAAGTACATTTTGATATAAGTTAGTCATTCTTTGATACAAATGTCTCGATTCTCAAATTTAAGTACATTTTGATGCAAGTTAGTCATTTTCTGTTACATGCGTTCTTATGTTTTTGTCCATCTGGATGTTGAGATGCAGTTGTCAGATGTATTCAAATTGAGAATTCAAGTTTCCATGAATACTAAAATCTGATCATTCAGAATTGAGAATTCAAGTTTCCATCTATACTAAAATCTGGTCAATCAGAAAGCAGAATTCAAATTACTATATAGTGAGGGCTGATAAGTTAATTTTCTCCCGATTCATTGATTTTTTCAGGTAATTCCCAGGAGTGTTTGGCTGGACAAATCCGGGAAAAAATTGCTTCAATGGCCTGTTAAGGAAATCGAAAAGCTTCGTGAAAACCAAGTGAAATGGCCAAGCAAAATCGTTGAAGGAGGATCAAAGCTTGAAGTTATTGGTGTCACAGCCGGACAGGTTAGTGATCTGGTCGTATATAATCAACCTATGTTTTTGTCGCGAGTGCATGTCTATGTGTGTATAAACTCATGCTATAAGCATCTTGTCTATGTGTATGTCAAATTTACCGTGAAGGTCTTTTGTGTTTTAATGTAATTATATAACTTTGTTTGACAGGCTGATGTTGAGGTATCATTTCAAGTAAGTGATTTGAAGGAGGTAGAAGTGCTTAAAAAAAAGCACTACAATCCACAACTGCTTTGCAGCAAAAACAGTGCTTCAGTGAGAGGTGGTTTGGGTCCATTTGGCTTTTTAACTTTTGCTTCAAATTGCTTACGTGAATACACAGCAGTTTTCTTTAGAATCTACAATCACCGGAACAAATATAAAGTGCTTATGTGCAGCGACCAAAGCAGGTTAATAATAAAAAAAGAAATCCTTTTCTGTCTTTTGCTACATTTTTGGTTATCGTAACTTACATAGACCATACTGGATTGATTATTTCATTTAACTTTACTAATACAATCCGATGACTACCGACTATTCTGTTTGAAATCTCTCAGAACTAATTTTCCTGAGAATTCATTTTAATATTGTTTTGTGTGGCAGATCTTCCTTGAATAAACATAATGATAACACCACTTATGGAGCATTTGTGGATTTGGACCCAGCTCGGGAGAAGCTGTCACTGAGGAGCTTGGTGAGTTTCTAGTCTATAAATGTATAAAATTAGAATATGAGTAGGTTTAACGTGCGGAATCGATCGACTATGTAATATTATAGTGTGATGTGATCACTTTTGGAAGCATGGTACATAATAAAATTGACTTTTTTTTTGGAATCTACAGATTGATCGGTCAATAGTGGAGAGCTTTGGCGGCGAAGGGAAAGTTGTGATCTCATCAAGGGTTTATCCAACTTTGGCCATTCATAACCAAATCAAGTTGTTTGTTTTCAACAATGGAACTTCTAATGTCAATATCACTTCCTTGAATGCTTGGAGCATGAAGAAAGCACAAATCAATTAAATCAAAAAGAAAATATTCAGTGGAGGAATCTGAACAAGATTGTAGAATGTATATTTATGGGAATCTGAAAATATAGTTAAAGCTTTTGATCATTAAATGTTTTTTGATCTGGGGACCTCACCGGAGAATGTCATGGGAGGCCACTGATATGTGCATGATCCAAGTCATGTAAAGGAAGGAGACTTGGTCAAGAGCAGTTATTATTAGTGTGTTAGTGTTGCCAATAAAAAAGGGATCCATGAGTAGTTCATGGCCATATTTTGTAGTAGTGCTTCCATGATCCACGATTACAGGATGTGGACAAGTCCCTATCATTTCTATTTGTTTTGTTAACTGCTGTTTATTTTGTTATTGCTGATTCGAACATCAGCTTACATATAGCTAATTGTAAATGGATTGAAATCATTGAATGATGAATGAAATTATCCTCTCTACATATCTCTCTTATTCTCTGTCTCTCTAATTGTTCTTTAAATTCTCTCTATGTATTTTCCTGGATCGGAAAAATACATAACAATGGTATCAGAGCCAGGATCGGTTCTTAAGGATGCCGAATTCCGTGACAACGTTTACAAGATTCTAGCTCAATAGGAGTCTAGATTCATTCAAATTAACGCAACCCTTCAGCAAATCCTGAGTGAACTCCAATCTCTATGTGTTGCCTATAATGAGAATTCATTTTCTCATATCACAGCCACCATATCACTCCCACCACCAGCACTCATGCTTACAGCCACCATACCACTCAAAAACACATCACCCAAACTTAGCAAAATTATCACCGAATTTCAACAAGTCTTCGCAACTCCTACCACACTATCACCAAAAATAGCCCATGACCACCACATTTCTCCACCAACACAAAATCAAAAGCAACCAACTCAAGTCTCCTTCTCTACCGGCGAAATGCAGTATGAATCAGCTTCTGCAAAACTAATTCCCAAAATATCCTTCCAGAACATATCCCGATTTTATCCTTGCGACAAGGATAATTTAAGGAGGAGAGAATGATATGTGCATGATCCAAGTCATGTAAAGGAAGGATACTTGGTCAAGAGCAGTTATTATTAGTGTGTTAGTGTTGCTAATAAAAAAAGGATCCATGACTAGTTCGGGCCATATTTTGTAGTAGTGCTTCCATGATCCACGATTACAGGATGTGTGGACAACATGTCCCTATCATTTCTATTTGTTTTGTTAACTGCTGTTTATTTTGTTATTGCTCATTCGAACATCAGCTTACATATAGTTGATTGTAAATGGATTGAAATCAATGAATGATGAATGAAATTATCCTCTCTACATATCTCTCTTATTCTCACTCTCTAATTGTTCTTTAAATTCTCTAAATTCTCGCTATGTATTTTCCTGGATAGGAAAAATACATAACAACATCCTCCAGTTACTTATAAAATACATTTATTTACTTTATTTTATTTTGTGGGTGACCCAGTAAGATGCATTTACAAATTACAATTTTACATATCTATTTTTTTTTATAAAATAAGATTAAATAAAAATTAAAAATTAAAAAAAAAGATGAACAAGAACCGCCAGAACCGGACCGGAACCGGAACCGGCGTCATGCCTAATTTATAATATTCAATCATATTTTTGTAAATATTAATATTAATTATTTAATTATTTAGTATATACATTAATTAATAATAATATTAATATTAATATAATAATAAAATTATTATTATTATTATTATATATTTAATGGTATTTTTATAAATAAACTGCAATGGCATTTTTATAAATAAATCAAAATTAACTTCAATTTCACTATTTGAAATTGAAGTTGAGTTTTAGTATATATAATAATTCTACTTCATCACTATTCAAGATTAATTACACAAATTAAGTGTGTGATTTTATTTGGAGAGAATTTGTATTGAAATCTCATATATAGATTTTGAGAATCTGATCAAACATTAGGAAGAGATTTTATAATAAATGAGTTTTTACTTTTTAGTAGTAAATCTTTTAAAATTTGAGTTCTTGGTGAAAAGTTATTAAAAGGGTTAAGTTTTAATATGTTTATTAAGGTTTTTATCTGTAGGTAGACAGATAACATAAATATAAATTAGAAAATATCTTTTGGCAATAAAAATATTCTTTTACCGGTAGATAAATTCTTCCGAACGTGCTATTTCATATACCTAACGTGCACATACCTAACGTGGATATTAATATGCTAACGAAACAAAAAATACCCTATCATTAACGTCCAATCCAATCTAAAAAATATATACGATACAAGTAAAAACAAAACTAAGTTTGACAATTATTTTATTTTGGTGTGATTTATTCATCAATTATTATTAGCAACAACAATACACACATGTGTGCATAGGGGTATTATCACTAAAGTCCCTATCTTTTTATGAATTGTCACATTTTTAAACGTCTTTGTCATATTAGTCACTTTAGTCCCTTGTTTTTTCAAAATACATCACTTTAATTCATTTGACCAAAAACTAAGGGTCAACTATAATATAATATATAAAAATACAATTTTACCCTTTATAGTTATTTTTAAAAATTTTCTTTTTAGTCCCTCTAGTTTCAATAATAGCCGGTCAATCCCTAAAAAAATAAAATGTTTTTATCAAATATTGAACCTTCAACCTTGTGATTAAAAGCCACAACCTCTAACCAATTGAGCTACTCTAGTTTGTTGTTGTGAATTTGTTGATTTAAATGTGTGTATATATATATATATATATATATATATATATATATATATTTATATAATTTGTTTAAACTAATTTAAATCTGTTTATATAATTTAAAATAAACTTATATTTAATAATAATAGTAATAATATATAAAAACATATTTATGAAAATGAAAAAGAAAATAACAAAATAAAAGTAAAAAAAGGAAAAAAGGAATTTTTATTTATTTTTCTTCTCTGTTGTTGATTTTTTTCCCTTTTCAATTCACGGGTCTTTGATTTTCTGGGTTTTTTTTTATCAAATTGAAATAATATATTTTTTGAAAAGAAAAAAAATCTAAAAAAAAAAGAAAAAAAAAATTACAGGCTTTGATTTTTTAGATTTTTTGGATTTCCTTTTATTTTGTTATTTTCTTTTTCATTTTCATAAATATGTTTTTATATATTATTATTATTATTATTAAATAAGTTTATTTTAAATTATATAAACAGATTAGATATATATATATATATATATATTTAAATAAACAAATCCTCAACATTAAACTAGAGTAGCTCAACTGGTTAGAGGTCGTTGCTTATAGTCACTAGGTTGAAGGTTCAATCCTTGATAAAATCATTTTATTTTTTCAGGGATTGACCGGCTATTATTGAAACTAGAGGGACTAAAACGAAATTTTTAAAAAATAACTATAAAGGGTAAAATTGTATTTTTATACATTATATTATAGTTGACCCTTAGTTTTTGGTCAAATGGACTAAAGTGATGTATTTTAAAAAAAACAAGGGACTAAAGTGACTAATATGGTAAATACGTTTAAATAGGTGACAATTCATGAAAAAATAGGGACTTTCGTGACAATTCATGAATCCATGGCTTTTGGAGGGAAAGCAGGGCATTTGTCCAAACAATTAAAAATAAAAATAAAATTAAAAAAAATTAAAAAAAAACTGGTTGGCTATCATCTGTTTAATTATTAAGAAACAATTAAAAAGTAAAAATAAAAAACTATATAACCGGAAAAGATAATATGTGGGATTCCGCACATAGTAATTGTATATTCATAAACAGAATATATAATTTGGTCTCTGTCACCGGTATATACATTGTTTTTTTGTTCAAATAAAATCATAAAACATATTTTTGTTTATCTGTTGGATATATTAAAAACGAAAAAGAAAAGTTTATATCAGATTCGAATTATTTGAAATCATAAACCACTCTTAACAAAGGTTTGGGTACTTCTCCTTCAATTAAAACAAAATTGTAAATAGTATATAGTTTTTGGAATAAAAAATAAACAGTTGTGTCTTTCTCAATTTGATAAAAAAGATGGAAACAAAATAATTTTCATATTTCATATATCCAAAGCCTTTTCATAAATAGTTTTTTTTTTCCTTCTTATTTCATGATGGAAAAGAAAAAATAAAAAATAACTGGGTACTCCAACACAGCTTGATATCAATCTAAAGAAAAAGTAAACTTCAAACTTATTTCCAGAGAATGAATTGTTTCCAGATGCATACTATCATTGTCAGACAATTCTTGTCTTATGTCATTCTCAGACAATTCTTCAAGATGTTTGATATCGTTTTTAGACAATTCTTTCATATTCTTGATATTGTTTTCATACTCTTCCATAATATTTTATATTAATGTAAAAAGCAGATTTTAGGGTTTAAGAGTTAAATTTTTTTTTTTGAAGAAACAGCTGTGTTTTTTTTTTCTTCAGAAAAAGAATGTGAGATTTTAATAAATTTATCTTGTAGAAGATTTCTTTTCTAAATTGTATGTCTATTTAAGTAATTTTGATAAAGTAAAAAAGAGAATATTAAATAATTAAAAAAGTGGGGCATGAATAGATCAGTAGGGGGTGTGTCAGTAGCACCACTCTTAAATGAATTACAGCAATACCACATCATTTAGACACTAAAATTGGATAAAGTAGCTTTATTGATATTTAATCATGTAATTAATCAATTATGATTTGATTTTTTAAAATCAAATATAGTTTCTTTATTAGACCATCTCCAATGCATATGTCAATGTTAATGTTAAATTTGATATAAAAAAAATAGTAAAATGTTATATTTGGCATATTAGTGTCTTTGTCATATAGCATGTCAAATTTGGTCAATGTCTATTTAAATGTCCTGTACCGTAACAGAGATTGGAGTTTTTGATGATTAATAAAAAAATTAGAGAGAATATTTCTTTTTATACAAAATTTGGTATTCTTACAAGAATTAATGAGATTGATGCTTAATGTTCTGGTATTTATGAACTGATCAACAAAGTAATAGAAGGTTTCTCTTCCGATATTTGTACATGGATCAACAGTTATAGAAGGTTTCTCTTTCGGTATTCTGCGAATCAACGGATTTGAATTAGTTTTCCATTATATTTTTTGATTCTTATTAGTATCGATTTTTCCGCTGCATCATATTGCTACCAGAAAAATAATTTAAGCACACAGTTTTCAAGTGAAAAACAAACTTAATCCTTGAAATGTAATCGAAAATTATACTAAAGAGATCTTGTTGGATCCTTTTTTCCTATATGCAAACCAAATTATAAAAGAAGTTTCTCAAGTATCCGTGTTAAATTTGTATACTTTTACTTGGTCAAACACTTATGTTCACTTACTTGGATTGTGCTTTAGCATTCGTATATAAGACCTGGGCCTCAGGCCCAAACTACAAACCAACCAATAGGACACATGTTTATTTTACTGCTAATCACAATTTTCGGATCAACCCGATTTAACCGAATAAACTGAACCCAGTTTATATTGTGGAGATCATGAATGGGCCAAACAACCCAAACGTTTGTCAAAGTTACAAAAATTGAAAACAACACTTGGGCTTGTTCAAAAAATTATATAAAAAAAAAGAGCATAAAAACATTATTTAATTAATTTTCTTTGTTCTGTTTGTAAATAATTTATTTTTAAGAATAATGTTACTTTATCCAAATTTGGTATCCAACTCTGGTGCCTAAATGATAAGACAACACTCTAATCTATTCATTTAAATTATATAAATCTAATACAATCTAAATAAATAGAACAGAGTGTTACTATATTATTTGGACATCAAATATAAATAAAGTATTATTATTATATTTTTAAACGGCCTCTGCCTACTAGAATTGTATTAAATTTGAGGACCAACCTTGTCGGTAGATAAGTCAAACAAAAAACAAAACTTTCCACAATTTTGGCAAGACTTCTATAGCCCATCATTATGGACTCATTTCCATTTCTTTTCTTTTTTCTTTTTCCAAACTAGTGAATAGTGATAGAACACAAACCGACGTTCAAATCAGAGACAACATTCATTTTTGATTTGGCCTAAAAAGAGTATATATAAACAAGTTTGTTTGATATATTTGTCTTTTTCCAAACTAGTGTTTGAACACAAACCCTAGATAACAAAATGTTTGGATAAATAGATACAGTGTCGTAAAATATAAATAAAGTATCTACATGTTGCATAACTTAATATTTATTTGTCTAGTTGAAGAGACAATACACAACCAGAGCCGACCACTGGCCCCGCCTAAATTAGGCAACGCCTAAAATTTAGGTCCAAAATTTTAATTATATATTTAAAAAGAAATTATTTTTTTATCGATAGCTAACTTTTATTTTTTTGAAGTATTATACTTTTTTTCTTATGATATATGTGTTACGAATTTATTATCGGACCAACATCATCTCGTTATCGATAAATAACTTTTGATCTATTATACATCAGAGCTTGTGAAGGAAAAATGCATGACCATTTCAATTATGAGTTAAAGTATTTATATTTCTCTTTTGAAAACAGTATTTAAAATCTAAATTCTCAAGCTTTAATTTATTTTCCAATTAAACACCATAAGCATTCATTGATTTTATAATTAAATAGCTTTTTAAATTATCACACATTTTCATTTATTTCTCAATTGAACAACTTTCATAATTTTCATACAACTGGAATTCAACAATAGCTAAATTAAAAGATTCGAACTTCTAAATTTTCATTCAAAACTCTACTATTTTTTTTTAATTTCTATCAAACTCTCTAAAATCGTTTTGGTTGTTTTTGAACAAATACTCTCGGTCCCGGATATCGTGATATAAATTTCGTTGTATTATATATTGAAAAAACGTTTTTAGAAAAATTGGAATGCAAAATTTGATTAATGTTTTTTTTATTATCTCAAGAACAAATTTTAAATAAAAATAATTATAAAAATTCTTACTTTTTATATTTGATGCAAAAGTTTTAATTTTAGTTTTTTTTTTCATCCCCAAATAACCTTGACTAGGTCCATTTACAACCAAGGTTAATAAAATAAAAAGAAAATTATGCAATCACGTTTGAGGATGGACGATTGTGCAAGTGGGAAAAGGGTATGGAGTTGTTTAATTTTGTACAAACCCGTAGTAAAAGGCGGTTGAACATTTATTGTTCACTTGTATAATGACATTTCCCTAATGGTGAGAGTTACATTTCGGGTAGTGTTTGTAGCGGTTGATTTCATCGAATTCCTACATACCTATATTTGATTAGTGTTAGATTAAGAAAAAAACAATAATTAAAGAATTTTTTTTTTTGATATACCACATTGTCAAACCACATTGTTATACTTCATCAAGCCACATTGGATAGTACCAAGTTCGAGAATTTTGCATACTAATTTTAGATTTCATTTTTCTTCTCTATTCTAATTAAGTTAATCGGATAAAGTTGAAATATATATAAAAAGAAAGAGATAAGCTTGATAAACATATGATCTAACTTTCTTCTTGACCCTCACAAGAGAAAGGAGATTTTTAAAGTTTTCTTTAATTACTTTCTAATTTTATATACTATTCTAAACTATTGGAAAAGTACACACTCTTTGCTTTATTATTATATTATTATTTATCTTGTTGAAATTAAGGTATTGCCAGAAGTTTATTTTTGTAATTATAATTTGAATTTTCAAATAATTCAATTGTTGAAACACTTCCATTTAATTAAATTAAAGTGGAAAATTCTTATCTAATCAACTTCCCAATTATAGTCATTCACATCTAAGCTATGTTGCACGGATACTCCATATTGGGGAGGGAACTCGTATCGAACTCGTATCCTGTCCGGATACACCCCCGATACACGATGATACGTATCGTATACACCATTTGACGTACCCGTTGACTTTTTCTCAAGTTTGATTGTGGAATACGACTAGGATACGGCGGGGATACGGCAAGGATACAACGAGGATACGTTTGCGGCAAAAATTTAATTATTTTAGTTTAAAACGGGATCAAATTAAGATTTCACAAAGTTGAAGGGTCAAAATCTAATTATTTAAAATAAATCTTAGAATTAAGTTTATGTTTTATTTGGGTTTTGTAATATGTTAGGACTTATATATGTTGGATTATGCTTTCATTTTGAATGAATTATTGGATTATGTTTTTTGAGAAAATGTTTTGAATGGATTATTGGATTATGTTTTCGTTTTGAAAGGATTATTGGATTATGTTTATTGAGAATATGTTTTGAATGGATAATTGGATTATGCTTTTATTTTGAAATTTGAATGAAATGGATTATTGGATTATGTTTATATAGAATATGTTTTGAATGAATTATTGAATTATATTTTTTAAAATATAAAATAAATATATATATTATTTTAATTGACGTATCGTTCCGTATCTGTATCCTAGTTTTTTGAGATTTACGGTATCTACATATCGTGCCGTATCTGTATCCCGTATCCGTATCCGTATCCGTACAACCTAGCATCCAAGTATCCAAGTATCCAACTATCCATGACTACCGATAAAATGAGATAAGAAAAAAAAACATTGGGTCAGTTTAAAAATGCTTTTGCAGAATATGTTTTTGTTCAATAGTTAATTTAAAAAACTGTCTAATAGTATTTTTTTTTAATAAGGCAAAATTGATTTTGATGAAAAAAATGCATTTAATTATTCCGTTTAATTAAGAACTAAAAAAAATGCACCTTGACTACTGAGTAAAATTTTCCCTTACAATGTGTAATACATATAATTTGATTAATAGCAATAATAAAAAAAAATTATCCATTTTTTAAAATTTCCTTTCAAATATTTTCTTAGTTGTGATTTGTGAAAGCCATCCAATAACACTATTGTAATAGGTCTGTGTTGACAAATGAACAAAACCTAGAAGTTGACACAATTCCTCCATAAAATGCCAAAAAGGAAATTAAATAAAAGCCTTATTGAAACCCATAAGTTTGGGCTTTAAAAATAATTTAAAACCCATAGGTTTATAATTCTGGATGGACTGGATTAAAAGGGTCAAAATGGGCTTCAAAAACCATTACAACACAATAGAAAATTGTTCACAATTGAGGCGTAAGCCTCATTATGCCTTTGAGGCGGGATTCTGAGGCATATTGAGGCGCAAAATGAGGCGCAAGCCTCATTGACCAGTATTGAGGCTTAAGCCTCTTAACGTTTTTTTTTAAATTTCGCTACTGAGGCACACCTCAATACGTTTTTTTTGAACCATGGTCTTAATGGAGAAGATTTCATGAATCTTATTAATGACATATAGTTGTAGTCAATTTGGACTTGTGCTTTTTTATGTGGAGAGATGCAGTGGATAGTCTTTTAATAAAAATTCCCCAAAGAGTTAACGGATCTTTAAGGTTGGAAAAGCTAGAGTAAGGTACCACGATGTTTTTTGGTCAGATTGCGTGTGAACTAGAAATCGTAGAGAAGCGTCACATTCTTAGGAATGTGAGGCGATCGACTACATTCATAATGAATATTCATAGTGCGGGGCACATGAGTTATTGCACACGCAATAGATGACCAATATTCGAGAAAATGATAGTTAAATGAGTTATTAAGACTTGGAGTTTTTCTCAGCGGTGATCGTTATGAATCTGAGAAGTAAGAATGAATAGCATACAAAGTTCCGTATTTCAGAAAGCATTAATATTTTATAAACCGTTCTCTACTAAATTATTTTGGTTTATTTACTTTATAGTAAGAATTGGTTTAATGGGGCTTGTGCATTGTATTCTTCTGTTATTTATGAACATCTGTTTTGGGAATTCTAAATTGTTGAGTACAATATTAGAATTAGAATGTTGCACAAAGTATTGAATTTATGATGATTACATTTTTGGAAACAGATGGTAATTAGGCGCTTTGACGACTTTTTCGATTCTGTACCTTAAATTGTTTGATTATTTTTTTGGTTTGCGTTTGCATAAAAATTAAATGTGTATTTTTGGAAGTTAATATGCAAGCATAGTAGATTGTATGTCTCTACGTAGATTAGCATAAGATATATAGAGTATATATCTATAATATTGTGGCCAATTTGATAGTGATAAACTAAATCGTGTATAGAGATGGGCGTGGGGGCCCAATGGGGTGGGGGAGGGTCCCCCCACCTTATGAATTCTTCTTGGTCTGACTATTCTACAACCTTAGGGGTATGCATAATATGTTTATAATCCATCTCATAGAAATGAGAAATTAGATGCAAGAAGAGAAATTATATCTTTTTTTGATACTATGTGCATTCTAAAGGATAAATAAATGAAAGTGTAAAATTAGATAGAAGTGTAGCTGAATTAAAATCACAAGATGTCATTATTAGAGAATGATTTCTTAGTAGAAACGAGTTTGATATAGATATCTGATTATAAGAATTGGATGATGTGTCAATACGTGAGTGGCGGTAAATTAAAATCTAATTTGTCCCTAATGGGAGTGGAATTCTATATGGATCTTCCATCCCTAGTGGGAGTGGGAATCTTCATCCTAATAGGGGTAGAAATCCACGTAGAAGTGTCTACACCTGATGAATTCTGGATAGGTAGGTAGCCCGGTCTGACAATTCTACAACCCTTGGGGTATGTAGAATATGTTTATAATCCATCTCATAGAAATGAGAAATTTGATGCAAGAAGAGAAATTGTATCTTTGTTTGATACTGTGCAATCCAAAGGATAAATAAACGAAGGTGTAAAATTAGATAGAAGTGTGGCTGAATTAAAATCACAAGATGTCATTATTAGAGAATGATTTCGTCAATATGCGAGTGGCGGTAAATTACAATCTAACTTGTCCCTAGTGGGAGTGGAATTCTATATGGATCTTCCATCCCTAGTGGGAGTGGGAATCTACACCCTAATGGTAGTAGAAATCCACATGGATCTTTCATCCATAGTGGGAGTGAAACTACTATTGAATCAGCTACCTTGATAATTTACCAATTCGTTGAAATAATCATGAAATATTGCAGCTCTTCTAAAACGGCAGGGGGGTTAATGTCACTGGTCTTTTGAAAGTTGATCCTGTAAAAGAACAACAACCATACATTGAATGCACAGGACATCTACGGGTGCCTCTCTATGTATACTATAACTTTATGTATTATAGTCTATATCATCGGTTGGTGATCTGGGATAACAAGGCTGATCAGTAAGAACGTCAGTGATTCTTCTTTTTCCTTTGCCTAGTTAAATTTGCACTTAAATCACTATACTGGAAGAAAAGTTTACCAGTAAGCCTATATCCTTTTCCCCCATGATGGTTTTGCAACAGAGGTGGGAAAACTGCTCTGTTGAACTTTTTTTTTGTATACTGTAGTTTTGTTAAGAAATGTGAAATGTGAGTAGAAAGTGATCAGGGGAGATGGTGATTGACAAGATATATAGCAAGAGTGGAAAGAAACTGCTGTAGAATCAATTACAAATTTCTTGTCAGTCCTATAGAAGAAGTAAAAAGCCTTGACAGATTTGTAGGAGACCTGGAAACTTAAGTGATTAAGAATGATCTTGTGAGAAATGTTTCTTGATTGTTGTACATAATGTTTTGAAATGCCTCCTAGGCGATTGAAGAATCAATCTTTTTGAACACCTATACTTCTGTAATTCTGTATGCTTCCCATGATTAAGCTTATTGGAAACTATGTCCACTGCCCTCCTGATATGGACGTATTTTATGAATTTACGTTAAATTTGTAGATTACAATTTAGTCTGCTGATAATTTCCTCCTTGTTGCACAGGTTTGGCGTGTAAATGGTGAGCAAAAGGTTCTCCTTTCAGCTGCTGATCAGACAAAGTTTTATGGTGGGGATTGCTATATTTTTTAGTATTCATATCGTGTATGTAAAGATAACTACCTTATTGGAACAAGGTTTGGGAAGCAGAGTGTGGAGGTAAATTTTAAGCATTTTGTGCTACTTTTTCTTTTTTAGTTTTTATTTTGCCTCCCGGCCGATTTCTCTGCAGTGCATAGCATACTGCATTTAACACTTGACAAAGGTTTCCAAAACAGTAGAATCTGTTAAATATCAAAATACTTGTTAGCTGCTAAATAAGAGTCGGTTACTTTCTATAGTTGTCTCCATATGAATTCTAGAAATGTATCTATAAGAAGAGCACTTAATATTCGGATACAGAATCGTATCAGTTGGTTTACATATACTGATTTCCTTTACATAGCATTCTTCTGAAGCCAGCATTGCTTGCTGTGGGGACAAAAACTCTTTGTTGGTTAATTATTCCTCTCTTATAAGTATGTGAAGGCATATATGCATGTATTTACATATACACCCTGACAGAAACATACGCACAACTATAATATGTTTATGTGTTGTATTATGGTGCTGTGTCATACATTTGTTAGTTTATTTTATAATTTTATTTTCTTACTAAACATAGGAAGAAAGAGCGTTTGCAATTTCAATGGCTAGTAAGATGGATGAGTCAAATGAGTTTTGTTCTGCCAGGGTATAGATATTTTTTGTACACAGGATTGCTTTTCGTATATGGATGAAGTTATTTGTACATTACTCTCTTTCATACTGATGCCTGATGGTGTGTTGTTATGAATTCCCAGGCCCGCATCTATGAAGGACATGAAACAATTCTGTTCTTTTCAATCTTCCGGAACTTTATTGTCTTTAAGGTGTGGGAGTTGATTGAAAAGCTTAATGTTCTTCATTAAATATTCTCAGTTTAGTTTAAGTTTTTCCTGTGACTACCGAAAGAACCAATGTAAAATTTATCAGGGTGGTCGTATTGATGGATACAAGAATTTTATTACGGAGAAGGAAATCCCAGATGAGACTTACCAAGAAGATGGTGTTACACTATTTCGTGTTCAGGGGTCTGGACCTGAGAATATGCAAGCAATACATGTTGATCCTGTAAGTCTTTTGTCTACCATATCTATATCCTCTTGAACTAATTTAATGTGATTATGTTAGTGCTGTAAATATGGGCCGGGCCTGGAGGGCCCGGTCCGGCCGGCCTGCCAAGGATGGCGGGCCGTGCCTGGCACGGCCCCCATTCTTGGCACGTGCCGGGTCAGGGTTCCAGGCACGGCGTGCCGACCGTTGGGAACGCGGAATTTGTTTTTTTTTTTTTTTAATTTAAGTATATTTTTATTGTTTTTAAAAAAAAAACAATAAAAATTACAATTTGCCCCCTCAACTCTTGTGTTTTATATTTTTACCCACTTTTCTAATTTTTCTATAAATACTCCCACACATTCCACTTTTCATTCACTTTCTCTAATTCTCTCAATCTCTCCATTCTCAAACTCTCTATACAATTTCAATTATTCTTAATTTCATTCTTACTCTCTCTCTACTATTCTACACTACTAATATACTATTATAATATTTTATTAGTAATTTACTATTATTCTCTAATCTCTCCACCAAGACACCAAAGTTCAAACTTCAAAGAAACATTTTTATTTAAGTGTTATATTTTAAATTTAATATGTTTGTTTAGTTAGTAAATTTATCATTTTATGTTTATATCAGTTATTAATTTTATTTATTTAGTAAATTTATCATTTTTATGTGTAGGGGTTAATTTTTATTTTTATTTTTAGTAAATTAATCATTTTATGTGTAGGAGTTAATTTTAATATATTGTTTTAGTAAAATAATCATTTTATGTGTAGGAGTTAATTTTAATATATTGTTTTAGTAAAAAAAAAAATCATTTTTATGTGTAGGAGTTAATTTTAATATATTGTTTTAGTAAATTAATCATTTTATGTGTAGGAGTTAATTTTAATATATTGTTTTAGTAAAAAAAAATCATTTTTATGTGTAGGAGTTAATTTTAATATATTTTTTTAGTAAATTAATCATTTTATGTGTAGGAGTTAATTTTAATATATTGTTTTAGTAAAATAATCATTTTATGTGTAGGAGTTAATTTTAATATATTGTTTTAGTAAATTAATCATTTTATGTGTAGGAGTTAATTTTAATATATATTTTTAGTAAAATAATCATTGTATGTGTAGGAGTTAATTTTAATGACCGAAACTTTTTTTTTTTTTAGGAAATGGATCCCACCCATCCTTATTTTCCAGACGGTCTAAACATGCTGAACGATGATTTTGATCTCTCCGGACCGGCAGAAACCGGAGCTGGACCTTCTGGTTCCGGCGCCACACCGACATCACGTACCAAATCTAAGAGGTTAACATCAGACGTATGACAGTGTTTTGACGTAGTAGAAATGACACTTCCAGACTGTACGGTCGGCCCCAGAGCCAAATGTAAGTTTTGTCCTAAGAACTATACCACTACTAAGGGTGGAACCGGTCATTTGAGAAGACATATGCAAAAATGCATGCCCAAACACGTACATGTACCCAATACAACCCAGACACAACTGCAACGGCACCCAGACGGGTCGGTTACGACGTGGCATTACGACGCCGCACATGCTAGAGAATGTTTGGCACGGTACATTGCACAAACTGATCAACCTATTAATTTCGGTGACTGTGTTTTTTTTCAAGAATTTATCACATCTGCATTTTGCCCCCAAATGCAAATTGTTTCTAGAACCACCACTAGGAACGATTTGATAAAAATGTTTAAAACCCAACGAGATGACTTGATGGCTGAATTACAGCATCTAATTGTCTCAATTGCATTAACTTCCGATATTTGGAACGCATGTTCCAAACAGGACTATTTATGTGTCACATGACACTATTTAGACTCTGAATGTAGGATACAAAAAAAAATTCTTGGTTTTCGTCCTATGGATTTTGCACATACCGCAGACAATATTTTTGCTGTCATTCTTTCTGTTTTAGAAATTTATGACATAACTCATCACATCCTCTCTATCACATTAGATAATGCATCGGCAAATACTAAATCTATTGCATTGTTTACTGAAAGAAACATCCCATAAGCTGGGGGTTATTTCTTCCACCAGCGTTGTGCATGTCATATCATAAATTTAGTTGTACAGTCTGGTTTGAAGAAAGTAAGCAATCGTATAGAACGCATCAGAGATGCCATTTCTTGGATCGGTAGCTCTAATCCAAGATTTCAAGAATTTGGCAGACACTGTACATTAAACGGTCTACGACCCCGACGATTCTAAACTGATATGCCGGTAAGGTGGAACTCTACTTACTTAATGCTGAAAAATTGTTTGGAATATGATACAACTATTTCAGGTTTTTATAACATGAAATTGGCCGAAAGTGGCTGTCCACCTGCTCAATCACTAACACCAGTCGATTGGTATGTGGCAAAGATTTTTGTTGAATTTTTACAGGTTTTTTACAATGCCACTGTAACCCTTTCTGGGGTCTACTACCCCACATCTTCCCAGGCAATCCATCAGATTGTGGAAATGTCTGACATGTTAAACACTTATAGGGAAGATGACTTGCTTGGCGATGCAGTTGTTGCCATGGAGACCAAGTTTAAAAAATACTGGTCTGAAATGCCTTTCCTTTATGCCTTAGGTGTTATAGTAGATCCTAGAATTAAATTAGCTGGTTTAGAATATTTGCTTGAGTTTACTGGTAATAAATTGTCAATAGATTATTCCGAACAGATTACTGACATTCGAAACAAATTGTTCGAAGTTTTTAGTATTTATGAGCGCAGGTTTGGCGGCATTCACACGGAACCATCACCAGAACCGGACAGACAACCGTTGCCGACAAGTTGGAGCATTCTCAAACGCCGGAAAAAAGACAAATCAGCAAGTTCTTCTTCTTCAACTACACGATCTGCTGCATCTTCTGGTGCCGAACTGAATAGGTTCCTTGAAGCACAGTTTGATGCTGACGAAAACACGGAGAATTTTGATCTGTTGTTATGGTGGAAGACCTATAGCTACAGGTATCCGGTCTTGTCACACTTAGCACGTGACATACTGGTTATCCCCGTGTCCACTGTGTCTTCAGAACAGGCATTCAGCACGAGTGGACGAATTATTGAACCAAGAAGAAATTGTTTGACTCCAGAGATGGTGGAGGTATTAATATGCATTCGGGATTGGGAGCATGCTCGAAAGAGGATGCAAAATGAAACGGTAGATGAACAATTTATTCAAAATTTCTCCAATTTATTCAAAATTTCTCCAATTTATATGTCGATGAGGGTTCCGCCAGTAACCAGGTCCAGAACTAGGTTGTACATGTACATTTACTTGTAATACGATTGCACTCTTTTTCCCTTACCAAGTTTTTATCCCACTGGGTTTTCTTGGTAAGGTTTTTAATGAGGCAATCATGTAAATATGTAATACTGAAAGTCCGAAATAAATAAAGAATTCTTCATTTCATATTTTTATCTACTTTTTTTTTCTTTCATGTTTTATCTTTATTTATTTTTTGAATTAATTCATTAAATAAAATAAAAAATGTATCTATAATCTATTATTAATTTATTATAAACATTTTTTTTATTATACAAAAATAATAATATATAAAAAAATTTAAATATATATATATATATATGGGCCGGCTCATTTGGCCCGCCAAATTGGCCCACGGGCCGGCACGGCACGGCACGCGGCACGACACGGAAGGGCCGTGCCGATGTGGGCCGGGCCGGCCCCCTTTTACACCATTAGATTATGTTAGTATTCTTGTTATGGAAGCAAGTCCCACCTTTGTTCTCTTATTTTATATTTTTAATGTCAAGCTTGTATATCACAAATGCCTATATGCTTACATTTTGGTTTCTTTTGAATTTTTTTTGAATTAGCCCATCTCACCTCTCTCTCTCTCTCTCATTAATAATTTTTCCCAAGTGTGTAGATGTACATCGGCTCTTGTTATTAGACTTGCATGCATTCTCCATGATAGGGTAAAGGGAAAGAACTAAAACAAAAATGAAATTGAGGGAATATTATGAAGAATGTTTACTTTATTGATTGAACCCTAATTTTCTAAACACTAATGCTAGACAACCGAAAAATGTAGACCAAATTTCAACATAAATGATGTGGCAAATGATTTTTTCTTTAACCACTTCATCCCATGTGGTGTGTGGTGATTACAACTCACTTGCCACATCATTTAAGTTGAAATTTGGATTGATTATTTTGGTTGTTTAGCATTACTCTCTTCCAAGAATATCTTTTATTATTATAATTTTTCAATTAGCTGTAACAATATAATCATGATAGAATTGAGTGCTTGAAGTGAAAAATTAAAAGAAAAGCTACGTTTTCAAATAAATTGTATTAGGATTCTAACACTGGTAATTGGAAACAGCCAAATAATTGTAGGTATAATCAAAAATATTATTCTTGACCTAAATCTAATTAGATAATTTTAGAATATCTGTCATGAATGTCATAAAATATTGTATTCCTTAGTCCTTCATGTTTTCAATTTTAAAAAAAATATATATATTTATCGTAAAAATTGTTTCACTTTTCTGCCCCCACTATATTATTTGTTTGCTGTTCCATTCCATATAAGGATGTTTGAAAGATCTAAGCACTTGCGTTATAATTTTTCGATTTCTACTTCATCTTTATTTTCTTCTAAAGAGTTGACGTGTCTCCCCTTTTGAAGATTTTAACCCAGTTATTAAGCTATAAATTGTTATCTTTATTGTTTACCATCTCGGTTCTACTTTGTCATTAAGATATCAGGCACAACTTAGTATACCTTCTTATGTGAATTATTATGAAATATATTCATCATAAACAATTTCAGCATTTTTATTTCATAAATGCACTCTAATGTAATGTTGTGATGGGATTTGGTTTGCTAAGGAAACTAGCATCTCTTAGGTAGCAGGATTTTGGCATCTCTGACTACACGAAAAATTTTCAGTATAAACATTTTCAGAGTTATTTGTGCGTGGACAAATCATTTCTCTTCTAGAGCCTGGCTGTTCTTGATTCTTGATTCTTGTTTTTAATTTTTAAATTTTAAATGTTGATTAACAGTTTAGGAATGCAACACTTCCCAATGTAACAATGTTACAATCATGGATTCATGGTTTAAAAAAATGCAAAGCAGCCCTCAATACAATTTGGGAAGAAAATGTTATGAGGCGGCAGCCTCATAAACAGCCATCGAGGCTTAAGCCTCAATCTTATGAGGCGGTCGTTTCGGAACGGTGCCTCAATACGTTTATGAGGTGCACACATCAGTTTTGAATGTTAAATGTGAGTTCTTGTTGGGTTTTAAAATGTTTTGAGGCCCAAATCAGACCCAATTTGGTTTTTAAATTGTTTTGAAGGCCCATTAAAACCCAATTTAGGATGAATGGATAGATCACAACATGGATGATGATGGGGAGGATATAGACATTCAACATTTTAATGATTCATCACTTGATATTTATAATGATGAATGAAGATGATTAGTGATGAAGCCTTTACTTTGTGAACTCTTTTTTTATTTTTATCATGTTGTGAACTTGGTTTATTTTTATCATGTTGTGACTTGTGGACTTGGTTTATTTTAATCAAGTTATGAACTTTTTTTTATTATGCTATGAATTATTGGTTGTTTTATGAGATTTAGGTATTTTTTATATATATTATGCTATGATTTATTGGTTGTTTTATGAGATTTAGATGTTTTTTATATATTATGCTATGATTTATTGGTTGTTTTATGAGATTTAAGTGTTTTTTATATATATTCTATACGTGTTTTATACTATCCTTATTGAGACTTATATCTCATTACGCTTTAAGGCTTTACGCCTCGCCTCAAAGGAGAAAAACACCTCAGTACTAAAAAAGTATTTTAAAACATTGGTTACAATAAAATAGTTTCTATGTGTGACTTCTCCATTTACAACTGCTTGGAACATATAGTCCCACTTTGTTTATTGTTGTTTATATATTAACTCTTGATTTTATCATCATCTCTTTACTAATACTATATATATATATATATATTTTTTTTATATGTATGTATGTTACGTATATAAACAATTACTCTGTACATAGGAATCAATTTGTTTTATTTTGATTCGACTTGTGGTTGTATTTCAAAAATGCATCCTGTGCGTGTAATAAAGCTTAGTCCAAATGCCGTTGTTGAAATGGTTCTGAATTCCTTGGTTCTGTTACAATAGAGTACATATACCTCTTCTGTGCATAAAGTGATGTTTGCTTTTCTTTCCCTCCCTCGAACACTTTGATCAGGTTGCATCGTCGTTGAATTCCTCCTACTCTTACATATTGCATAGTGGTTCATCTGGTTTTACATGTTCTGGATACCTTACAACCTCAGAGGACCAGGAACTTGTGAAGAGGCTGCTGGAACTGATAAAGGTAGGATACATATGATAAAATATTTTCTTCTAGATTTCTGATTTAGCCTCCATGAACTCTTTCTGGAATTTCGTTTATAAGAAATAGATCTGCTCTATGAACTCTCTGGAATTTCGTTTATAATAAATAGATCTGCAATGTCATCATGGGTTCAAAAAACTATTGTATTCTGATCTAACAAACGTGTGTATGTGCATACTGCATGGCCAAGATGATTTGATTGCACTTGTTTTAATAGTTTTATTGTTTGGAATAGTTGATTGCTGTCTATCCCACATCCTTAAAGACCGGTCGGAATTGTTGTTGTTGAAATTTTTTTCTTAATTTTTTTTATTTTTAAAAAAATGATTATTTTAAAATATACAAGCAAAACACGAAAATCCTGACCACACCACCACTGACTGCATGACATTTTTCCTTAAAATTTTGGCCATGAAAATTTCAAAACTTTTCACGGTCTCCGAAGATTTTTGAGCTCCCATGACAGATGAGAGGTGGTTGTATAAATTTTTTGGTTCATTTTATAAAGATAAAAATAGAGTGACAGACTCAAACTTGTATATCGCTAGGCTGAATGTGTGTCCTTGCCACCAAGACAAACTGGGCGGTTGGTTTATTTATAAAGATGATAGGTCCATTCTAATACTTAAAAAAACAATACATTTTCAGAGTCTCAATCAACAAAAAAAATCTCTAGTTCATTATTTCAAGTATTAAAGTGCCCATATATATTCTTCAGAGAAGAAGAAAACTATAATAATAATTACTACACTTTGGGTGTTGAATGAATTACTTGCCTCGCATATTTTGCACATGATACGACAAGTAAATTTCACAAGAACTTGACAGATGAAGGACCAGAATCCCCAGCATCCCAAAAACACAAAGTCCACAAAAGAGACAAGCAATGAAAATCCAGAGATAGAAGAGAAACAAGCCAACTCTGTTACGGATAGTTCGATAAAACAGAACAACTCCGTTGCTAATCAAGAACTTTGATTTGCTGCTTCGTGTAATTATCTCAGGACGTGGATTCATTTCCTCATCTGGGAATTTGTTTGTTTTCCCGAACTGTTGATCAATGCAGGTACCAAAATTCTCAACAGAAGTGTTGGGCTCTGCATATATCGGACATACCCCACAACATTTCACTCTGCAATTAGGGACATCAATTGAAGGCCAAAATTTGAGTGAAAAAGTTGCGTAGTCATCCCAAACATGTATAAGATTGGAATAGTCCCAATACCCTAATGCGATGTGATCGGAGTTGATGAATGTTTTGTTCATGTAATCTCCATTAACGCAAACCCCCAAAGAACCAGGATATACAACCTCATCACCATGATTGGTTTCGAAATGACACTCATAAGAGATGGAATATAATAACGAAGGCTCTTCGTAGTAAAATTCCTCGAACGCAACAACAATGCATAGAGCAAATCCCAAGAACTTGCTATTAGACCGATTATGCTGGGGTGGTGCTAGTTGAACATCTATCGAAGATCCAAAACTTCGATGGCTAAACCAGTTGGGAATTTCACTTCCATGAAACCAAATGCTGACAGGAGTTCTTATCATATCTTCCTGTAACATGAAAATCATATCATAATTATATATTTTTACTCAGAGGGATATATAAAGAGGTCTATCAAGAGACAAAATGACCTTTTCAGGATTCTGTGATGTCGTTTGCATTCGCTGAACTCTTAGTAGTGACTCTTTGACAACGTTGTTGAATGCTTTCTGATTAAGTCTTGGACAATTAGTAAATACGAAGATTATATCCATGAAATGTAAATCGTCATCAATCCAGCGTTGAGTTACAAATTCTGCGAAACCAGACACATCCGGTAATGATTGGAGCTGCTTGCAATTCATTGCTTCTAATTTTTGTAGATGTGATGGAAATTCTGGTATGGATAGAAGCATATTACAATCGTTCAACCGAAGCATTTGCAACTTAGAAAGGTTCTTGATGCTTCGCGGTAAACTCTCAAAATCATTCGCGCAAAGCTCTAGATATAGCAATGATGATAAACAACCAATATCTTCCGGGACTTCCATTAGATTGCAGTCATTTAAAAACAGTTTAGATAAAGAGCATAATGAACTTGATAAAGGAGAAAATGTCAAGCCTTTGCAATCAGAACAAATCAACACTTCAAGTTCCGACAAATCTGTCAGAGAAGATGGTAGTTGAGTTACAGCAGCTCGGGCTGCATCGAGATACTTCAAAGATCTTAAATTCCCCAAGTTGTCAGGCAATTTGACCAGTTTTGAGCAATCCGAAATCAAGAGTTCTTCTAGACGTGTCAAATTACAAATGCTACTCGGAAGCCTCTCAAGATTTCTGCTTTCTCTCAGTTCTAATCTCATAAGCCCTTTCAGGTTTTCGATCGAGGAAGGTAACTCTTTGATTGCTGTACCGCATAAATGAATAACTTCAAGATGTTCCATCGTTTCCAAAATTTCCGGAAAACTCTCAAGTTTGGAGCTATCTATAAGATTTATTGACTCAAGGGATTTCAGCTTACAAATAGCGGTTGAAATATGCTTCAGCCTTGCACAATGAGAGATCTGTAACTCGATAAGCCCTGTTAGACTCCCAATCGACGAGGGAATTTCTTCTATAGCAGTGCCACTTAAATATAAATGTTTTATACTACTCCCCGAGACTTGTGGAAACTCCATGAGATTAGTGCAATGAAACAGATTAAGAGTTATAAGAGACTCAAAATGAATTTTTGTTGAAAAGCTTCTAAGACTTTCACAGCATGTGAGATGCAGATTACGGAGCTTGTTGAGATGTTCAAGAGAAGAGCTAATGTCAAGCAAGCTCTTGCAATGTTCAAGATTTATATCCTCCAAGCATGGGGTGTTTGAGAGGTCTGGCATCTCAGTTAGGTGGCATGAATGGGAAAGATTAAGCCTTTTTAATTTCGGTGCATGCTGTATAACAAAATATAGAAAATGATTAGAACAAGTAATTATTTGTTTTTCACCACCCAATATGGCTGGATGGTAAATGACAATCATTCTACACCATACTACACATTTATATAAAATATATTCGAAGAATGAAACATATGTGTAAATTATACCTTTTTTCCTTCCCAGAGTCGTTCAATGTTGCCGGTAGAAAGGTCAAGTTCAACAAGGTTCTCTAGACTGAAAGTTGATGGTAGGGCTTTCGATGGATAACCATTCCAGTGGAGATACCTCAACTCGTTAGGAAGATAATTCAGGTCATGGGAAAGATTGATCACTTTTGAGATATTTATGTCTCCAGATCTGGGATGATGTTCATCATCATAGAATTTGAGATATCTAAGATTGTACATTCTCTCGAAAGCTTGAGAATCGAGATCTAGGTTCTTTATTCTCGACGTATTTAGGAAAATGCCTTTAACTGCTTCAGTTCCCTTAATTATAAATAAAAAATAAAATAAAACAAAGAATAAGTTATTGGATAATGTTTCCTGCTGGCATTTATAATGAGCTATTTAATTGAAGAAACAAAGCAAAATTTATAAGACAAACTTACTAAATTTTTCTTGAGTACAAGACAAACATCCTCTTGATGGTGCAACCTACTACGTTTTCCTGGCTTATTAGATGATTTTTGTCGAACAATTTCCCAACCCATTTCTTGAAGCAAATCATGCATCTGTATCTTGTTGTGATGTGATATTGTTATGAGAGATTTGTCAATGAGGACACTAATTCCAACTTGTGCAGAGAAGTAACAACCGTTTAGTATTTGTGTTACATAGTCTCTATGTTCTCCTTTAAAGAAACATGCAATATCAAGAAATATATCTCGCTCTTCTTTATCTAGTCCATCGAAACTAATTTTCAACATACTATGAATTTCGGGGTTAGAAATCTTTTTCAACTTACGCAATGCATTTTTCCAATTCGGTTTGCTCTTTTGATACAAGAAACAACCCAATACTTTAAGTGCTAAAGGATTGCCATCGGCATAATCTACTACGCTTTGAGCACACAACATAAGATCTTTGGGAGGACAATCTTCTTTGAAGGCATATTTACAAAAAAGCTGAAGAGCTTCATGGTTGTACAATGAATCAACCTTATATATGTTATCTCCTACTCCAAAATTAAGAAGCACTTGTTTATCTCTACTTGTTATAATAATTCTGCTTCCAGGACCAAATCGATCAACCCCTCCTGCCAAGATTTCTAATTGTTTCAAACTATTCACGTCATCAAGAACAATAAAAACTTTTTTGCATTCAAGCCTACGCTTAATAAATGGAGGTATATTGGGGCAGCCTAAATTTATATTTTCTTCTAATATTTTAGAAAGAACTTGGTCTCGTAAACGAACTAGTCCACCACCATTTTCTGATTCTTCCCTAACATTTGCAATGAAACAACAACCTTCAAATTGACTAGAAATTTGGTCGAAAACAACTCCAGCAATAGTTGTTTTACCTATACCACCCATGCCCCAAATTCCTACAGCTCGGAAATCTGATGTTTCAATGCATAACAATGATTTAACCCTCTCAATACGTGTATCTATTCCAACGAAGCTTTTGGAATCACTTGAGGGAGATATAACTTTCAATTTATTTAAAACATCTTGGATGATATTGTCTACAAGTCTTGCTTCCTGCCTACAGATTTTAAGAGCACAATCAAATTTTTAGTAACTATAGGATCTAAAAGCTTAAGCTGATAGGAAATGGACTAACTATAGTATGTAAGCACTATTGAACAATTGAGAGTCCAAATAAAGCACAAGCTAAGCAAATTATTTCTTTTAAATTATGAATTAATGGGCATATAACAAAGCTAGATTTAACCTAACAACGGAGGAATCCCATCCAGATAGATTGGCTGCTTCAGTCAAAGCTTCTCTCCATATCTTCACCTCTCCTCCATACTCCTTTTCATGCTGAACAAAGGAATCCTCGAAACTCCCTGTTTGCTTCCGTACATGTGATGGATCAACACCGTAGAATACAGGTATAACAATTTGCTTGTTCATTTTCTTGTACTTGATGATCTCCGCAAGTTCACGCAAGCACCACTTAGAAGACGCATAATCTTTTGAGAAAATGACTATCGAAATCCTTGATTCCTCGATCGCTTTTCGAAGTGCTGGCGAAATTGCATCGCCACGTTTGAGTTGGTAGTCTATGAAAGAGTGAATCTTTTTCTGACACAGAGCCTCATAGAGATGGCTAGTAATGTTATCACGTGTATCCCCGCCTCTGAAACTAATGAAAACATCGTACCTTCTTCCATGGTTGGCGGGGGAAGAAGAAGTTGACTGTGAAGCGCCCATGTTGATAAGAAGAAATGATCAAAGGCTGTATGCAGCAAAATTACAGGAAATTAGAACAAAAGATGGATCAATTCGTGTAATATATTTATCTTTATTATTGAATAAACTATTTCAAATAAATTATCTTAATTTAATGAGTACCAACTCATGAATTGGTCATCAAATTAAAACGATTCTATTCCTTAAGTTATTTGAAAAGAAAATGGTTTATTGTTCTTTATAGATTCTCTAATTATTTTAATTCAATTTGCATTTCGTGTATGCCCACTGAAAAGTAAAACAAGGCGCTCCAAGTCAAAAAAACAAAAGACTTTATACTGCTGTCTGCTTGTTTTAGGTGTTGATTCTCTTAATCTCTTGTTAGGTATTGATTCTCTTTTTAATTTATTTCAATGGCAAATGACTTTTTTAAAGTTATTTGGGGCGAGCTGAATGACTTTTGAAGCACCAATGATCAGTGTTCTAGACGGGCACCTAGCACCTAGGCTGCCTAGGGAACAACCCATTTTTACCGCCCAAAATGGATAGATTTGGATTTTGTGAGAAATTTTTAGGATTTTTTTTCTTCTTTCCTTGAAATAAGTAGAAATCTGTCCTTGAAATACGGTAAAAACCAGTGACACAGCACTCCGATTGGTTCACAGTAAAGACTAAAGAGTGCCATATGCAAGTCATGTGTGACCATGTGTGGCCATGTGCTATTAGTTTATAATCCAGCTGAGGTAGCATCAAAGAGTTGAATACATCTAAGAATCACAGCCCTAACAAAATATGAGAATTGCTAGACTCAGTCGTTAGACTTCACTCTTCAAATCCATTTAATGTGCTCCATGTGAGACCCGAAGATGTTTACCTTTCTATCTTAAATCACGAGCAATAATCAAGAGACATGGTATTGTTTTTATTTACAAAATAACCGGCCATCCATTTATTACATAAACCTTAGTTTATTTTTTTATTTTATAAAAATGGTATCAACAACCAAAATAAAGTGATTTGTGCTAGCTACGGTGTGGATGTGCACAGCGTTTTATGGAAATGGCAAGGAGGAACAATGGCTTCGCACTTTGCGAAGGCCATTGGATCTCTTTTCAGCCAAGGCTCAAAAACGGAACAGATTCTGAGGGAAAGGTTGCAGGTGGTGTTGGGTAGGGGGGACAGAGTTCATCTTTGGCAGGAGATAAAACAGGACGGGATCCCATTGAGTGAGCTCTTTCCAAGGATCTTTGCCTTAGCAGTTAATAAGGAAGGCAGAGTTCAAGACTTTGGTCTCTGGCAAGCAGATTGCTGGAACTGGATAGTGAATCTGCGACGTTGTGTATTCGACTGGGAAGAACTGCAATGGACTAGGTTCTTGTCGTTTCTGGATAGCATGGTAATTAGGAGAAACATGAATGATTCTTTGGCGTGGGCTCTGAATGCAAATGGAATGTATTCTGTGAAATCCTTTTGCCTCAGTTTAGAGTCAATTGAGGTGAACACCTTCGATAGCTCAAACCTCCTGTGGAAAAGCCTGTGCCCGCCGAAAATCGAGATCTTCTCGTGGCTGCTTCGGAGAGGCAGAATTTTGGTCAGAGATGTCCTTCTTCGCTTTGGCATTTTGTAGAGGCAAAACACGAATTGTATCCTGTGTGACAGTGAAAGCGAAACTATTGACCACCTCTTTGTTCACTGCAACTGGACGTGGAAAGTCTGGAGGTCTTGTATGTCCTGGTGGGAGGTGAGATGTTGCTCAAACAAGACTCTAAATGAGTGGATGGACAGTTGGTTAGGTTTGTGCCCAGCTCAGAAAAGCATGAAAGCTTGGAATATCTTATTCTTCGCGATAACTTGGACGATCTGGGAATCCAAGAATAATTTAATGTTTAAAGGACAACAAGCTATCGTTGATAAGGCTGTGGACGATGTGAAATTTAGGGTGGCCATGTGGTTCAAGTGTTACGGAAGGGGCAATAAGGCTCCTATATCTATTATTATGTTAAACATAAAAGATAGTTGTGTTACTCTCGCTCCCACCTCAAAGCGGAAACTGGAAAGGTGGATGCCCCCGGTGGATGACATGCTGAAATTTAATGTGGACGGGTCTTCGCGTGGGAAACCTGGTCCGGCCGGAATTGGCGGGTTGCTTCGGAATTCGGAAGGAAAGATCATCTGCTTATATTCTCTTTTTGTAGGTATTCAGGACTCAAATGTTGCTGAAATTCTTGCAATCAGGAAAGCTTGTGAGTTGTGCAATGCTGATCAAAGGTTGGCTGAAAGGAAAATTCAGATTGTGAGTGATTCGATGGTGGTCGTTTCTTGGGTCAATAATCTGGAGGATTTGGGAGCTTTCATCATCTTCATATCATTCTTGACATCAGAGGGTTTCTTCAGAAAAGGAGTGGCCTCTCTGTTAGTTATAATCCGAGGTCAACTAATGAATTGGCAGATTCTCTGGCGAAGAGAAGCTCCAGCGGGGGGGAGGACAGAGTTGATTTTAGGGAGCTATAGCGGCTGCTGTGTAGTTCTGTTCTGTTCTGTTTTTGCTTTCGTTTTTGTTTCAGGGTCCTCTTGTCCCCTGTTTTCTTAGTCTGCTTCTGGCTGGGAGGCTTTTTGCTCTTTGTTCTTTGTTCTCTTTGCTTGGGTTGTTGTGGTGAGATGGGTCTTTTCTTTGGTATTGGCTTTTCGGTGTCCCTTTGCCGTCGTGTTATCTCTCAATAATAATCATTGCTGTTCAAAAAAAAAAACAACCAAAATCTATATCAATTCTTTTCAACTATTTTTTTTTTCTTCTCATCTCTTCAACTTCTCAACTTTTTTTTTTTTTTGAAACTGGGGAAATAAAAAAACTACACAAATCCAAAACCAGTGAGCTAAATAAACTGAACAAGAATGTGAAGCTATTTCGAATCAAATTCACAAAACAAAAAGTATAAAATCCCATCATAATATTTTTTGAAATAGGAAAAATAAAAAAAGCATGCACAAGTCCAGAACCAGTGAGTAAAAAAAAACAGAACAAGAATGTGCTACTCTTTCGAATTAAATTTGCCAAACAAAACTTCTCATTTTGTACATCTGCAAAATATAAATGTATATTGATTTAGTACACAATATATATATATATATATATATTATTGATAATACTTACCTCTGTATGATCAGAGTCCTCTGAAAATTCTTTTTCCATTACTTTGTTATATAATAATCATATGATGATGAGAAATTTTGATACTTGAATTAGAATTAGAGTTTAATTAGGGTTTATCATAAAAATTACGGTTTATCATAAGTTTTTTTTTAATAAGAGATATGAGTTTATATATCGTACTGCCCTCCAGAGTAAGTGTCCTGTGGGCCTCTTCCTGATTGGCCCCATTCATTTATGTCAAAAAGCCGGATACCTTCTAGCCCATGCTAACTCTTAAAGGGAGGATGCTTCTAGTAATTTGTCTTTATTGGTAAATTTTTATTGGAATATTTTTGGAATTAATTGTTTTAATAAAATATGGGTCTATTAATTAGTTTTATGGGTGGCAATATCAGTACATTTTTTTTTTCAAAAACCTTTATTGATGGAGAACCAATGGAGGTGGAACAGACCTCCAATGGAAGTCGAACATACCAACAATGGAGTTCGAAGTAGTTCAACCTCAATTTGAGGTATGTTAGACCTACATGGAGGTCAATGAAGAAGATTGAAAAAAATGAAAATTTTGTATTTTGCCCAGTGATTCTTGGAATTTGTAAAAATACCTAAAAAATCTCAAAAATTATAAACTTAGTCTCGAAAATACAAATTAGGTCTTGGGAATAACCAAATAAGTCTCATAAACATGAAAATAAGTCCGGAAAAAGAAGCTCGAGACTTATGTTTGTGATTGTGGTTGAAATGTATTTTTGTTGGTTCACATTTTTGGTGCTATTGAAATTTAAGTTATTTTATGTAATTAATTATACTAATCCTAAAGTTTATATAATACGGATTTCTAAGAAAGAATTATTCTTTTGATAAAAAAAAATGTTAATAAGAGAATAGATTTAAATCCTACTTGAAGCATTATTACCAACTGCATAGAAGCAGAAAAAGTGAAACAACTGCTATTAATAGCAAACAAATTGAAACTTCTCTAGCTACCTTTTACTAACCTTGGATAAATTTAGCCAATATTTGGTTGCAAAATTTAGTGGCCTGAGCTTTCCGTCATTGCACTATAAAAATGGCTTCAAGCATAGTTAGATTTTCATAATTCATTTAAAATAATTGATTAAGAAGAAAAAAAAAACCAGAAAGTTTAAAAATGGGGAATTTGAAATTGGCGGCAATGTTTTTGTTGTTGTTAGTATCAACTGCTAAAGCTCATTCGGGTGCTGTTTTCGATATTCGTAAATATGGAGCAAAGGCTGACGGGAAGTCAGATATCAGCAAGGTATATATCGTATACATAATTCGTTTGTTTGTTCACGAATTGGTTGAGTTGTTGATTAGAGTAAGTAAGTCACTTTTGTGTTTGCCAAAATAGTCTCGAATAATTTTGTTTCTTTCTCTCAGGCTTTATGCCATGCTTTTAAAGAGGCATGTGCATGTCCTACTCCAAGCAAAGTGTTGATTCCGAAACGGACATTCTTGTTATCCCAAGTGAGCTTAGAGGGTCCTTGCAAGGCTCCTGTTAAGATTGTGGTTCGAGGCACATTGAAGGCCCTAACAGACCCTAGCAAAATGAAGGTTGATGGCAGCTGGGTGACTTTCAAACGCATTGACCGGCTCACATTGTCCGGAGGTGGAACTTTCGACGGACAAGGACCCAAAGCTTGGGGTACTTGTGGCCTAAAGTCATATTGCAAGCAACTTCCCATTGTAAGTTAATTCAATCATTTCTTGCACATACAGTTTACTTTTAGTTATGGTGTCTGCATCTTTTTTGTATGATCTGGATTGTGGTCGTAATACAACAACTTATAATCAATAATTATAATCACTCACGTTTATATTTGTTTTTAAAAAGTTACGTGAACTTCAGGATCCAAGCATTTTTAATATAGACAATAATGACACTTACGTAATTTGTTTTATGATGGGTAAAATTGGACAGAATTTGAGGTTCAACTTCATTACGAATGCGATAGTCGAAGACATAACTTCTAAAGACAGCAAACAGTTTCATGTTAATGTTCTGGGCTGCAACAACCTTACTTTCAGACGCTTTACCATCTCTGCACCTGAACATAGCATTAACACCGACGGAATCCATATTGGTCGATCCACCGGAATTAACATCACTGATTCAAAAATCGCAACAGGTGATGATTGTGTGTCCATCGGTGACGGCAGCCGACAAATAACAATCACGAAAGTTACATGCGGACCAGGCCATGGCATCAGTGTAGGAAGCCTAGGTAAGTATAAGAACGAAGAACCTGTAGTTGGAGTGACAGTCAGGAATTGCACCTTCTTCAATACCATGAATGGTGTCAGAATCAAAACTTGGCCAGCTTCTTTCCGAGGCTCTGTATCCGACATGCATTTCGAAGACATTATCATGAATAATGTGAGCAGTCCTGTCATAATCGATCAAATTTACTGCCCACATAATGAGTGCAATGCAAAGGTAATTAATTGTATCCTGAAAAGATCCCCATATAATATGTACTGATTGTATTCTGATGACTTTTTCTTTTCTTTAGCTTCCATCACTGGTAAAGATCAGCAATGTTAGCTTCAAGAACATTCGGGGTACTAGTTCAACTCCAGTTGCAGTGAAGCTTGCTTGCAGTAGCGGCATACCGTGCCAGGGTGTGGAGATTGCTGACATTGACCTCAGATACACAGGAAAGGAAGCACGTGCAGCTGTGTCCGAATGCAGTAATGTTCGGCCGAAGATTTTTGGAAAGCATAGCCTCAGTATCTGCACTTAATTAGCATCACTATAATTATAGGGTATACAAAATTTGTACTCTTATCATCTACTGATCTACACATTACAAATATCTTATAATATTATATTATTATTATGCCATGTAAATTCATTTGCCGAAGAACGAACGGGAATAATAATTTTACTCAATTTCACAAATAATACGATAAGCAGTTGGCGTTTGATGTTACCATTCTACAGAAACCTTCAATGAATGTACAGGAATCATAAAAAAAAAAAATATATATATATATATCCCACTCTAAATCCGAAAATCAAGTAGATCTTGCATATGATTAGACTATCAAAGAAGCCAATGCAAGGCTATGGAAAAAGCAAGTAACAGAGTAATTATGGGGGTGGTGGAAAGCAGGGAAGTGCTTTTGGAGGAAGCAGGAGCTGGAACTGGTGGGGTGGGGGTGGGGGTTGGTGGACAAAATCTACTTGCGGTTCTCTGATAACTACCTCATTGTGGTCCGACAAGCCTCTTGGTAAACCCTTTTGGAGCATCTTAGGAAACCAGGAAAGTATAACCGGGGAGACAAGAAACCAATCTAAACGAGCCCAGGATGTCATATCCCTAAAATTAGTCCAAGTGAAGGACATATGATGTAGATTGAAAATTGGGACAAACGCCAATCGATAAAAATAAGGATAAACGATTCGGATCTGTTGATTCGCGCACGAATATCGGAAACGAAACCCACTATTATGCTGTTGATCCGCTCACGGATACCAAGATAACAGACTTCAAATACGTTGATCTTCACAAGATACCGTAAATGGAAGATAAAGAGAACAAATTCTCTAAATTTTTTTTTATTCATTCAACAACTTCTGATTTTTCAAACCTAATACAAGCTATGAAATAAGGAAAAACAACCTAAAACTATTAGGATTCAATATCCCGTAAAACCCTAAACAAAATAAAACAACCGAATCACTAGGATTCAATATCTTCTAAAACTCCTAAATAAGAGGTCTAAAACAACTAAAATAAATCGGAAAAGAATCCCAAAATAAAGGAACAAAAACGAACTGTAAATAAAATAGGAAACAACCGGCTTGTTGCACACGAAACTAAATTACCAAATTTGGGCCTACTGTAGCCTGTTATAGAAGACAAAGTCTTCATAATAAATGTAGGGCTTGTCTTGAGCTTTCCGAAAACATATTATAATAGCAAATCCGACCATGTTTGCTCTCTATAGAGGCTCACGAAGTTCAGCCCATATTTGGTTGTCCCACGCGACCCAAATACGAATTCGCCACTCATACGAACTCGCCATCCGCTCCGCATCAACATACCTTGCATTCGAATGTCTAGTACCATAGTTTTCAACGTGAACTCCTTGAAGCATTTCATTGAAGACTTGTTGCGATCTCCACCTTTTCTCTCCGAAGGGTCGAGAATGGTGTTGAAATCACCACCAATACACCATGGATAATCTAGGGATGTCTGAGAGTTGATTATAAAATCCCATAACACACGCCTATCTTTTTCCACATTCGGCACGTAAACGTTAAAAAAAAACTGCTACCTTTTTAATGCCTACCAGCACTCCTACTAAAATGATGCACCGATCCGAGGTAATACAATCCGTAACTTTAAACAAATCTTCATTCCATAAGGATAACAACCCTCCTGAGGACCCTAACGCAGTAACACCGACTCCTTTCGAAAGCAGAGAATAACCTAGGCCTTTAACTAACATTTGATCAAAAGACTCCAATTTCGTTTCTTGCAAGAAACAGAAGATAGGTTTGTTGGATGCTACTAATTTTCTCACCGCCCTCCTTTTCTCAATTCTCCCCAAATGCCAAACCCTTAACGTTCCAAGAAATAACTAACATAAAAACAATGTGATACCCCAGAACAAGCACAACGACTACTGATTAAGACCTTCCTTATATCTATAGACATCCTCATCCTCTCGCCTAGTGATCTCATTGACCACTTCTAAATCGCTTCCATTAAAATCGAACCCTAAGTCAATATCCCAGTTTGAATCACCTTCGCCACTTCCTCCTATACATTCCATGTATCATCATTTCTAGCATCTAACCCATTTGTCTTGAAGTCTATTCCTTTGGCCACCCTTATTTTTATAATATTTGCAACCTCCTCCTCTAAGCACCACCTTCTAGTAATACTGATTCCTTCCGAACCTTTCTTTTTTTCCATTCCCCGTTCATCCTCTGATTCTCGCTGTGTCGAATGTCTAGTCCTCATATTGTGAATCTTGCGAGAGTAACATTTCTTCCTACCTTTGCTTCCTATTTGTCATTATTGCAATATGGTAGGGCATATAAGACCTAGATATTTTGAATACATTCGCAAGTGTAAACAAGCCAATGATTTGCATGATATGTCTTGGTTGAATGGTCCTAGGCAATCATCCATAAATAGATTTAGAACTAGACCTAGAAAGACCTTGGAAAAGCATGTTGAGAAGAATGGTGTTGATGACTTGCTTGAAAAATCTTGTGTTGTGCGTCACTCTACTATGCATAAGAAAATTGATAATGCTTTATTTGATTTGTTTGAAAATGTGACCAATAGAGTCAATGTGTCTAATAACAAGTCAAATCATGTTAATAGAAGTAAGAGTGAGAAACTTGTCAAGAAAGTTTGGGTTAAGAAAAACACAACACAATGTCATGTTGCACAATATGCTCTTAGAGCTAACTCATCCTATTGTTGGTACCTAGATAGCAAATACTCTAGGAATATGACCAGTAACAAAGAGTTCTTTAAGAATCTTGTTATGAAATATGGTGGATGTGTTACTTTTGACGATGACACCAAAAAGCAAGTTCTAGAGAAGGGAACAATTTGTACCCCCAGATTGCCTAAACTTAGAAACACCTTGTTTGTAGATGGTCTACAAGCTAACTTAATAAGCATTACTCACTTGTGTGAAATCTTTGAAAAAGTTAGTTTTAACAAGGATGTGTGCACTATAATTGATAAAAAGGGCAAAGTTGTTTTAGAAGTCAAAAGATCTTTAGATAATTGCTATTGTCTATAGATAGATCCACTAACTTGCAATATGGCACATGAGTGTAATGCATTTGTGGCATCAAAGGTTAGGCCACATGAATTTTAAGGACTTAAAAAAGCTTGAAAAACATAGCATTGTTAGAGGTCTACCTAGTCTTGGTAGGAAGCTAGAAGGTGTTTGTGAACCTTATCAACTAGGTAAACAAACCAAAGTGTCTCACAAAAAGAGCACTCACATAGCTACCAAGAAGCCCTTAACTAGTGCATATGGAGCTAATGGGACCAATTCAAATTGAATGCATCAATGGCAAGAAATACATTCTTATTTATGTTGATGACTACTCTAGGTTTGCTTGGGTGTATTTTCTTAGGAACAAGAGCGAAACTTTTGATTACTTCAAGAAATTTTGTAATCAAGTTCAAAATGAAAAAGGTCTTGGAATTAAAAAAATATGTCGTATTAGGAGTGATCATGAGAGTGAGTTTGAGAATGCCAAATTTAGTGAGTTTTGTGATGGTTTAAGGATATCACATGAGTTCTCGGCTCCTAAAACTCCTCAACAAAATGGTGTTGTTGGGAGGAAGAACCGAATCTATAAAGAGATGGCTAAGGTCATGCTCAATAGCAAGAAAGTCCCTAGGAACCTTTGGGCTGAAACGGTCAACACCACTTGTTATGTCACGAATAGAGTTTTTAGAAGGCCCGACACAAAACAAACCTCCTATGAACTTTGGAAGGGCAAGAAGCCTAATGTGAATTACTTTCATACCAATGGAATTAAGTGTTATATTTGAATGATAGAGATCAATTAGGAAAGTTTGATGCTAAAAGTGATGTTAGTCTCTTTCTTGGGTATGCTAATAATAGTCGTGCTTATAAGGTTTTAATTTGAAAACCAAAACTATAATGAAATCTATTAATGTGAAAATAGATGATGTTAGCATGCTTGATTTGTGTGATTATAATAGCGTTAATGAACATAAAGAAAATCTTTTGAATAACACTAATACACCTATTGATGTGACTAGTTGTGAAGCTAGTGAAGATTCACATGGTGAGTCTAGTCAAAATGATGAACATGATAGTAATGTTGAAGTAGAAAGTCAAAGGTTAGGAAATGCTTTAAATGACAATCAACAAGATGATCAAGTTATTGAACTTTCAAACTCTAGGCTTAGAAACATGCACTATCAAGAAGATATCATAGGTAATTTGAATGAAGGGGTTAGAAGTATAAGGCAACTAGCTAACGAAATTTCATATGCTTGCTACACTTCTCAAATTGAACCCAAAAACATTAATGAGACAATAGTTGATGAATATTGGGTTGGGGCTATGCAAGATGAACTAAATCAATTTGAGAGGAATGAAGTGTGGTCCTTAGTTCCTAGACCAAAAGACATTAATGTGATTGGCACTAAATGGGTGTTTAGGAATAAGACCGATGAGAGTGGCAAGATTATGAGAAATAAAGCTAGACTAGTGGCTCAAGGTTATACTCAAGTTGAAGGTGTAGATTTTGATGAGACATTTGCACCCGTTGCACGTCTTGAGTCCATTAGACTTTTGTTGTCCATTGTATGTCTTAAAATATTCAAATTGTTTCAAATAGATGTTAAAAGTGCTTTTCTCAATGGATACCTTTTAGAAGAAGTGTATGTTGAACAACCTAAGGGTTTTGTAGACTCACACTCTCCTAACCATGTGTATGAGTTGAAAAAGGCTCTTTATGGCCTTAAGCAAGCTCCTAGAGCTTGGTAAGATAAGTTGACTCAATATTTTGGCGAGAAAAACTATAAGAGAGGTGGCATTGATAGAACTTTGTTTGTCAAGCATCATGATAATGACATTTTTGTTGCACAAATATATGTTGATGACATTGTTTTTGAGTCTACATGTAAAACCAAGGTTAATGAGTTTGTGAATGTCATGTCAAGTGAATTTAAAATGAGTATGGTGGGTGAGCTCAATTACTTTCTTGGTATGCAAGTGAAACAATCTAGTGATGGTATTATGTTGTCACAATCCAAATATGCTAGGAAGCTTGTTAAGAAATTTGAGCTTGAAAATGGAAAAGGTTTTGAAACACCCATGAGTAAAAGGTTTTGAAACACCCATGAGTACTACTCTAAAACTTGACAAAGATGAAAAAGGAAAGAGTGTTGATCAAAGTCTCTATAGGAGCATGATAGGTAGCCTACTCTACCTAACGGCTAGTAGGCCGAATATTTGTTTTAGTGTTGGTTTGTGTGCTAGGTTTCAAGCTAATCCTAAGAAGTCTCACTTGAAAGCTGTTAAGAGAATCATTATGTATATAAAAGGAACACATAATCTTGGCTTTTTTTATTACTTTGATACTAATGATATTCTTGTTGGTTATTGTGATGCGGATTGGGCGGGAAACATTGATGATCATAAAAGCAAATCGGGTGGTTGCTTTTACATGAGGAATAACTTGGTTTCTTGGCAAAGTAAGAAACAAAATTCCGTTTCTCTCTCTTCTTCCGAAACCGAGTACATTGCAGCCGGAAGTGGTTGCACACAACTTCTTTGGATGAAGCAAATCCTCAAGGATTATGAGATTGAACAAGGTAAAATGACTCTCTATTGTGATAATATGAGTGCCATTAATATCTTTAAAAATCCGGTTCAACACTCAAAGCACATAGATATTAAGCATCACTTCATTAGAGAACTTGTTGAACATTCTATTATTTCTCTTGAGCATATACCTACTAAAAATCAACTTGCAGATTTGTTCACTAAGCCTTTGGACAGAGAGAGATTGAAATCTCTTAGAAGATCCATTGGCATGATTTGTGTTGATTGATGTCTATATGTGATTCTAAGTGGGTTGATAAGAAAACTTATTTTGAATATCAATTTCTTTGAGATCTACTCACTTGAGTAGTAATGATCTTAAACAAATAACTTTTATTGTTTTTAGATCATGCACTTAAGCTTTAAAATCTTGTTTTTACGAAAAGTGCACTAATGCTTCTCTTATATGTTTAAGTTTGAGTAGTTGTGTTTGAAAATATGTAGATTATGGATATATCTAAAAGATTATTGCTTAGTACATGTTAGATGACCTATGGTTAATATCCATTTTTCTTTGGCAACTACATAGAATTCAACAAGCACCTTCATGAAAAGGGCTACACACATTGATTGCGCAGCCGCCCAATATAGGAAAGGGCTATACCATTGTGACGAGCGAAAGCCGTCATGATATATGTTTATGTTAGAAAAATCAAAGAAGTGTTGAAAAAGAATCAATAAAAAAAATCTTTGATTCAAAGCCTATATAAAAAAATTAATAAAAAAAGGCTTAAGGAGTATAGTTAGACATGACGCCAGTTCCGGTTCCGGTTCCTCGGTTCCGGTCCGGTTCCACCGGTTCCGAACCGGAACCGGCTCTTTTTTTTTGTATAATCATATTTCATAAAAAAAATTAGTCATGTAAAAATGTAATTGGTAAATGTATTTTATTGGGTCACCCGCAAAATAAAGTTAAATAAATAAATGACAAATAAAAAAAAATTAAAACAAAACAAAAAAAAAATTGTCCTTGCACTTAATTTTTACCACAATTAAGTTGCCTAAGTATCCTCTTAAGGGTTTAAAAGAATCAAATGCCACATAGTTCTCTTACCTTTTACTGTAGATTTGGACTTTGGAGATGGGGATTTGGCGTGGAGTCGTGGACTAATCGTTGCCATGATCATCCGTTCGACTTTCAGCCGGTTGATCATCTTTAAAGAAATCATATGGTTCCTCTTGATCGATTTCTTGTTGTCTATATTGAGCCTTCGTCCAATCTTCAACACAAGCTTGTATCTGAAGTGATTTCGGACTCATAAGGGAACGTTTTTGGGTCTAAAATATTCCCACCGGCACTAAACTGTTGTTCTACAGCTACCGTAGAAATTGGTGTTGAAAGGATTTGTTTGGCTATCAGAGCCAAGATTGGAAAGTACCTTTCATGCTCTTTCCACCAGTGTAGGATATCAAATTTTTTATCTTCGGTGTCTTCTATGAACCCAAAAGAGGTACTTAGATAAGATTCAAGCTCTGAATATATGGTTGAGCTTGATGAAGAAGAACCTCGTAATTTTTTGGTTTTTTTTATAAAAGATTATACCCTAAATTAACAAATCCAGAGGATGATGATGATGATGAACGAGATACATTTTGAGTTTGTGGAACATCTATGTTCAGTGATGGACCGTAAACTTTAATATATTCATCATATAATTCATACAATAATGTCTTAACCCTAGCACAACACATATCAACATCATAATCTATTTTTAAACCTTGTTCATAATAACCAGAAAGATAATCAGGCAAACTTTCTAATTTACAACGTGGATCAAAACACAAGGCAATCAAATAAATATTTGGAAACTCCTTATAATATTCTAACCATTTATCCTTCATAGCAGTAACAGACTCATGTAATTCTGAGTCGGATTCACAATGAGCAAATGCACCAGCAATATTAAGACTCTCAATAATAAATAAATTAGTTGTAGGATAATAAACACCAGATAAATTGTTAGTAGCAGTATAAAAAACTTTTAACAAACCACAAACATTGCTACAAGCATCCCAATGACTTTGATAAAGATTAATGTGACTAACATGATATTGAATAAAAGTAACTAATAAATCCCTATATTCATAACTTCTAGCAAGCAATTTATAAGTAGAATTCCAACGTGTTGGAACATCATGAGGAAATCTAATGGCACGCTTACCATTTTGTTTACAATATGCTGCCCATAATTTCATTACAGAAGGATGTTTCCACAAAAAATAGAGGGCATCTTTAATAGGTTGAATAAACTGTTCAAGAGTTTTTAATCCTTTTTGAACACATAAATTGAAAACATGGCATGCACATCTTTGATGAAAAAATTTACCACCAAGATAAGGTTTGCATAATTCAATTAAAGCAGGAATAACAGCGGTATTGTTAGAAGCATTATCAAAACCAATTGCAAAAATTTTGTTCTCAATTTTATACTCTGTGAAAATAATTCTAAAATGTCTAAAAATATTAGCAGCAGTGTGTTTATCATCAAAAACTCTAAGTGCAAGAATTCTTTTTTGGATAGCCTATGCATTATCCATATAATGGCAAGTGACACCTATGTATGAATGCATTCGCCAATGATCACTCCATATGTCGGCACATACGGAAACACGACCATTATATTTTTCTAAAATTTTTTCCAACATTTTCTTTTCTTTTTCATAAATGTTTTCAAGTGCTTCTGTAAGCGTGGTTCTAGGAACACGACATGCAGCAAGATTTAATGCTCGTTGACAATAATTATTAAAACCAACCTTTTCACCAAAACTAAATGGTAAGTGTTCTACTGCAACCATTCTAGCTAATTCTTCTCTATTTTTTGCATCACTATATTTAAATAATTGTTGATTAGGGGTAGCGTACCTGGGAATTTGAGCTTGTGAACTCAATTTGGCCTGTGCATCTGGATGTGAGTTCATTATATGCTTTCGATATGTGCCATATCCTCCAGATTTGTGCCATTTAAATACTTTTTTACAGTAATTGCAAATCACTACTGTGCTTCCATCTTCATACGTAACTTTCTTCATATGGAGTACGAAGAGATCAGATTTGACCTGCTTCGGTAACTTTTCTTCCATATGTGGATCAAAATCAAAATCTTGATTTTTTTTTTGAACTGTGAAGATTTATTAAGAGGAGGGCTAGAACCCACCTAAGAAAACGAACAAAAGCACAAGGCCAAGGCTCTTAAAAACAGAGCTGACCACCACAACACAAAACACCAGAAAACCTTACAAACAAAACCATAGGGCTACAACAGAGTAAATCCCAACCCAAAAACAGAGGACAACCAGCAAGATAACCACAAAAACTCTTATCCAGCTCAGCAAAACTCCACTACAGATGAGACACACCAACATATTGTGTCCCCCTCCAAACCAGACCCAAGATGCCCAAAAAACCTCTTAAACAACTCGGCATAACTCCACTACAGAAGAGGCACACCAACAACAAAAATCAAGCCATATCCCAGATAATTGTGTCCCCCTCCATACCAGATCCTTTCTTTGCTAAGGCATCAGCAAAGGAATTCGTAGACCTCTCATTGTAAACCACATTAGTGTTGCCCAAAGTGGGTAGACAATTTTGAATGTCATAAATGTAGTCAACATGCTTCACGCTGCCTATCCCATCACCATTGATCCAAGAAACCGCTACCATCGAATCACTCGCAATATTGACCTCCTTCCTATACAATGTAGTCGAGGTAGCACATAATGTGCAAGCTTGGTGAATAGCCATGATCTCCACCGTGTTGGAATCCTGAATACCAACAAATAACGAAAACATACCCATGACTTTTCCAAGAGAGTCCCTCAAAACTCCACCTATGCCCGCATTGCCTGGTTTTCCTTTTGCCGAACCATCCACATTGAACTTCATGTAGCCTAAAGCAGGAGGAGACCAGACATTTACTTTGAATGGCTTTGGACGGATTTGATCAACACAACGACCCTTCACATCCAGCAGCAGCAAAGTGATTGTATCAGTGGATCCTTTCCCATGAAATTTGAACCACCACACTACTCTCAGCTTCACCACATCTGCTGCCTGAGTAATGGAAGTCTGTTTTCCTTTGAAAATCTGGTTGTTTCTTGCCTCCCACGTAGACAAGATCAGGGCGAAGAATAAGGTATGCCAGGCTCTGCTGTGATTGATTTTTGGGCACAAGCCCGACCAGCTATAGACCCAATCTTTCAAACTCTTGTTTACACAGCATGATACATCCCACCACTTCATACAATGATGCCATAAATCTCGAGTCCAAACACACTGGAGAAATAAGTGATCAATGGTTTCCATCTCCTCATTGCACAGCACACAGACCATAGAGGAGCCAAGATTGAACCGAATCTTAGCATTACCTCACGAACCATGACACGCCCTCTCAGGAGCTGCCAGACAAACAGTTCAATCTTGTGAGGACACACACCTTGCCAAACTAACTTGTGATTGTCGTTTAGGGTTGCCATCAAATCCTCCAGACATCTTCGAAAAGAGCTAACCGAAAAGCACCCATCAGAGCTAAAAGACCAAACGAGGACGTCCGAGACTGTTCTTCGAACTTTAAAGCATTCCAAGAGTTGATCCAAAACTGCCATTTGATCTTTCTCCCAGTCAAATAATGGTCTCCTCAGGCTGACCTCCCATTTCCAACTTGATCCTTGCTAGAACCCATAATCCGCTACTCTACCATTTTTGTTCGAAGCCAAAGCATAAATCCTAGGACAAGCCATCTTCAAAGGCATTTCAAAACCACACCTATCAGACCAGAAATTCACCCTATTTCCTCTACCTACTACCACCTTCAGGCAGTCCTTCAGAATCTTTACAGACATGGAGCTTTGATCCAGGAGACTGCCCACCGCTTTCACAAAAAAAGAAGCTGACCTTGAGACCTTCCAATCCCAGAAAAAATTGTCATGAGAAACTCCGTACTTAGCACAGATCACTCTTCGCCATAACGAAGATACCTCAGCTCCAAACCGCCATATCCATTTAGCGAGCAAACTTGTATTTTTGTCAACCATCTTACCAATACCCAATCCACCATTTCTTTTGCTTTTACAAACTGTGTCCCAATCCACAGCATGGATTTTCTTCTTCTCCACTCCATCCTCCCAGAAGAATGATCTTTGATATTTTTCAATGGTCGAGGCCACACCAACCGGTAGCCTAAAAACGGACAAAAAATAGGTAGGAATGCAGGAGAGAACCGATTTTATCAGGACCACTCTTCCACCTTTATTCAAGAACCTCTTCTTCCACGGAGCTAACCGGCTCTCAATGCACTGAAGGAGAGGGTTCCAAAAGGCCTTTGCTCTGGGTTGGCCCCCGAGTGGCAAGCCTAAATAGGTGATAGGAAGCTTCGCTTTTCTACACCCAAAAATGTTTGCCCACCCATCATCTCTTATCACCTTCTTTTGAACTCTAACCACACAAGATTTGAGAAAATTGATACGCAAACCCGCCGCCAATTCAAAACACCTAAGAATCCTTTTAGCATTTCTAAGGTACTCTATCTTAGGCTCAAGGAAAAGAATCGTATCATCTGCGAATTGGAGATGGGATACATGAACGGAAGATTCCCCAAAGGAAGCCCCTCTCACCAAACCCAAATCAATTGGAATCTTAGTAATTGACTAATTGAAATTGGAAACTGGAAACTTAGTAATTGACTAATTGAAAATTAAATAAATTGGAAATAAGAAATATTGCAAATAAAATAAAATTAGAAACTTAGTAATTGTAAATAAAATAAATTGGAAACTTACTAACTTAGTAATTGCAAATAATATAAATTGAAAACTTGGAGACTTGGAGTTTGAGACTTGAAGAATTGAAAGTTTAGAGAGAATTGAGAATTGAGAATTAGAGAGAATTGAGGAAATTGGGATGAGGAAAAATGAATGGAGGGGTAGGGTTATTTATAGAAAAAAAAAACAAAACAAAAAAAAATAAGTGAACCGTTGGACGCCCAACGGCTCATTTTTTTTTTAAATTATTAAAAGAGGAACCGGCCGGTTCGAACCGGAACCGAATCACTGGTTCTGGTCCGGTTCGAACCGGCCGGTTCCTCACTGAAACGAACCTGAACCGGAACCGGTCGAACCGGTTCCCGGTCCGGTTCGAACCGAACCGGCGTCATGTCTAAGTATAGTTGAAAATTGTGATTGCTCGGGTTTAAAAACAGAAATGGGATGACGAGCCACATGCACACACAAACTCATATGTTGAAATCTATTCTTTTTAAAGCAAAATTTTGGATGATAAATGGTTTGACCTTGATTGGAAATGCTTTAGATGGATAGGTGTTGAAGTGGTTTACATGTTGATATCACAATTGCTCCTTTTTATATATGTTAGAAGCATTCCACACACACACACACACATGTTTTGCTTAATGTGCTTGATTCATTAGCAATGAGATATTATTTTTGAGAAATTAATGAAAATCTATGATTCTCTCTTTGAACATGGAAAGTTATGATATAATTTCTCTTATTGCTTGATATGTGTGATTGTGTGATTCCCTTGTGAACAAGTTTACTTGGTGATCATAATCTGGAGCATATGTTAAGGGGGAGCTTAGTTTTTTTTAACTTAGTTCTCTATATGACTTGTTTGCATAAAATCTCATACTTCTATCATGCATCTCTTGTCTATTCCTTGTCAAAATGGGGGAGAAATGTATTCCCTCACCATTGGAAGAAATGTATCATGCTTGGTCTTGTCTTTTAAGGGGGGGGGGGGGGGGGGGGGGAATTCTTTTAGTAAGGGTGAGAAAAGAATTCTTGTTTATATGAGATATGGGGAGTCTTGTTGCTTGCTTATATTGCTTATGTTTGTGAATATATCTCACCAATCATCTTTGCAGAAGATTTCTTGTTTGTTTGGTTGTGCTCGTGTCTCACATGTACTTTGATGATTAAAGAAGAGATTATTGAAGACTCATGAAGATATGAATATTTTTTAGTCTAGGGATCTCTTTGTAATGTGAGGATGTGAGAATGCAATCAACCATGATATTTTTTGAGTGATCATTGTATAGTGAGGTTGAGGTTTTGTCATGGAATAGCCAAATGGGGAGATTGTTAGGTTTTAGATTTGTGTTGGCTTGATTCCATAACAACACTCTTTTTCTTTGTAATTTTTAGTTGCTTAGGTGGATTCGTGATTGGATCAAGCTTCAAAGAAGAAAAGCAACTTCACATGCAAAGCTCGTCTTCAAGAAGAAAATTGCTTATTTGGATACTAAGGTATTGAGATTTTTCTTTCTCTTGCAAGGCGTAAATGCACACACACACACACACACATTGCATAACATTTGTGGCCCTGCATCGTTGTGCCAACTTTGTATAACACATTCACACACATATTGTTGTATGCACATGCATTAGACTTAATTTGACAATTTTTGTAGAATTGCATGTTCTAGGACTATATCTAGGATATGACATACTTGTGTGTTCTTGTATTTATTTGTTTTTATGTTTTTATGTTACTAAACTTGAATTTGAGCTTATATTATGCTTCATTGAGTTCCGGTTATTTCGGTTACTCATTCATTTAGTTTCAAGTTCAAACTAGGAAGTTATGAAACTTTCCGTGTCTTAATCGTATGTGGTTTTCATCATTGAGTTTCAAGTTGAATTCCATATTTTTTTTGTGAAAGTTTTTGTGACGTCCTTTTTTGTGAGGGAGGCTAGAGAACGGTTGAATTCGAAGTTCAGAGGCCAGAGAAAGGTCAAAAAACGCGGAGATGTGCGAGGGGAGTTGAAGAAGGCAAAAAGGGAGCCATGCAACTCTCCCCATGGAGGCGCATGGCCTCCACAGGAAGGGCTACCTTCTGCCCCCGTGGAGGCCACACCTCTTCACAAGAAGCAGAGGTGGCAACCCTCTATTGGTCTTTCAAATCTCTTTTGTTTCCCTTGATAACATCGTAAAATACACCTTTTAATGTCCCCATTTCCTATCGTTTGCTTTCGTTTTCGAGCATATTTTTTGTATATAATGTGTTTTGTCAGCTTTCAAATCTCTTTTGTTTCCCTTGATAACATCGTAAAATACACCTTTTAATGTCCCCATTTCCTATCGTTTGCTTTCGTTTTCGAGCATATTTTTTGTATATAATGTGTTTTGTCAGCTTTGTGTAGGTTATATCCCATAAAATAAGGTGTTGAGCTTAATTGAAGAGTTTTGGAGTTAGAAGGGCTGAAATTGGAATTGCTGGTGCAGTATAGTCAACTTTCTGAGGCCATATCTCCCTCCTTAGATCAAACTACATTGTTCGTTTCCTATTTTCAGAAGGCCTCAGATGTCTACTTTCCAACAGTTTTTACAGATCGTGATTCCGAGGCTTGTGGAGGAAGTTATAGTTGTTTTCGTAACGGTACGCGCAGCAGAAAACTGACCCGTGAAATTTGGGGCAGTAGGTGTCGTTTTTGCACTGTCGCGGGTGAGCTGGACGATGCCACCCGCGACAACGTTGTTTTCATCCAATTTTCGCCAATCTTTGAAGGGCAATCTTGTCCTTTCACCCCATTTTCATGACCTAACCTCCAAACTCTATAAATACCTCTATTTTCTCTCCTCTCTTAAGTTTTCTACAGACTTCCCTCCCCTCTTTCATGCCTCTTCTCTTCTCTTTTTCTTTTTCTTTCATTTTCTTCACCTTCTCCACAATATGGAGAGACCCAAGCTCCCATGGAGGTTCTTCCTCAATGGGAGCCCATCATACACCTCCACCACACCATTTTACCCTTCCTCCATCCATCTTAGAGCAGCTTGTAAGGGATTATGAGCCAAATTTGAGCTAGGAAGGATTTGGAGCATCTTTGTGTTGGGGCTTATGCCCTAAAGATGTAATTTGTAAATGGATTTATAAAATAAATAAAAAGAAAAGTTCAATTCATTCTTGTTGTGTTGTTTATTTTATAACTTATGTATATATTAACATCCTAGATTGCCAGATGTAATCTCGAACTGTGTATATGAGTGTCATATACAGATGGATACAGTAAGAGACGTGCAATCTAAAGAGTCTATAGATAACAAATAAAGCTGGGTACTTTATTTGTGGTTAATCTATAGCTGCGGTCCATTCCGTAATGTATGGTAATTCTATCATGAATCATTCATATAAGATATGGGAATGGAGACACCTTGTATGATGTGATCATATAGGACTGGGCTATGATCTATATGAATCTCTCACCAAGATCCGTTTACTAATGAGATTCATATATATCAACTAATGATGGCTATATATGGGTGATCTTAATCCTGAGTGTCTTATCGACTCCTTTAGGTTAGATCGTGGTCTTTGATATACCATGGGTGAGGTCAGATGCAGTTCCTAATCAATATACTCCGTATGTTGGGATTGCGGTTTGGCTTGTGGATGAGAAGGTATGTACAGAATAGTGGAATCCACTCATTCTTGTGAGAAGTAGATGGTAGTTTCCTTAAGGGTTGATTCGGGGCTTGGACAATATGAGCGCTCTCCTAATTCCATGAGGAAATAGGATTTATTGTCCATTAGAGAATCAACGGTACTTAAAGGATATATGTAATTAGAGGGGTATAACGGACATTATGACCCAGCTTTAATTATGAACTACTGTGGAGGATCACACCATGTGTAATAGCTATATCGATGGACACCGAGTTGTATCGGTCTGTGTAAAAGCGTCTACAGTTGAGAGAGTGCAGCTTCGGGTTTTTAGTGGAATAACACTGGAGTTAATAATCAAGAAATATTAATTAAAGAGTTTAATTAATGATTCCGATGATTATTGGAGCTCAAAATACTGTGGGTCCATTATGTCCCCTTGCTAGCCCGATCGATTTAGGTAACAAGGGTCATGGTTAATTAATTGGATTGTCCAATTAATTGTGTTACGAAAGTAACACGTATTTATTCGGGAATTAATTGAATAATAAGATTATTTGATTAATGAATAATGGTGATTAATTAAATTAAATAATAAGATTATTTAATTATGTTATTAATCACTGAATGGAGGATGTTTGTTGATATTTGTTTTTGAATAAAATAAGATAATATGATTATTTTATTTTATTAAATTATATTTTGAATTTTGAATTTAAATAGTTTGAATTCAAATCATATTAAATAAAATAAATATTAATCAATATCTTTAAAGATATTTGATATCTTAAAAGATTAGATTGATTTGTTTTTTGATTAAAATTGATTTTGATTTAAAAAAAAAAGAAAAAAAAAAGAGAAAGCACAACACAGTCGTGCGTGAGAAAGAAACAAAAAGAGAGAAAAAGGTGTTGTGCAATTGTTGCACTATTGAAAATATATATATATATATATTATTAATATATTTTTTTTAAGAACTGGAATTTGTTCTAGTTATTTTTTCTTTTTGGAAGAAATAGTTTCTTCATATTCTCTCTACATCCTCCTAAGTTCCTGAGTACGTGACGCGCCCACACGCAGTTACCAGTTCCGGGATATAGCTAGGAAGATCAGTGGTACAGACCAGGAGAATATCGTAAAGTGAAGGAGCCTCCAAACGTTGGTAAGTTTCTATATATTTTAATATTGATTACAATTTCCTGAGTTTATATATTGTATGTATTATTAGTTCCGGAAAAATAATTACGGTCTCAAGTTCACTGGTTCCAGATCATATATGATCTGTATTAAAAATTTTAAAACATATTTCCGCTGCGTTACCAGTGAACGGGGTTCCAACACTTTGGAGGGTTTGTCTTCAAGGGTTTGCTCTTTTTTGCTCATTTCTTTGTATTTCTTGCTTCTTTGATGTGTAACCCCGATTTGGGGAATATTGTAAACCTATACATGTGCAATATATGTATGTTTGTTCTTAAATTCGGTTGAGTTTTGTTATACTCTTTGCTTTATGTATGATTTAAACTCTTATTGTGAAATCCATGTGTGTGGAGCAAAATTGATGTGTATGCATGATTGGGATTACGAGTAGAGTAATTTAATGTAGGGGTAGTGTAATTTAGCTTCTCATGAGTGTTTGTATGTTAATGAATGACCAAAATACCATGTATTGAATAATTTGAGTGTTAGGGATTTTATTACCAAAGAGTGGGAAATGTTTCAGTTCAGGCATTTAGTTGCTAAATTGGCCTTGGTTCAAATCCTTGCGCTTAATGGGTCTTATTAAGACACAATTATCCATCCTTGGCCAGATTGGGTGATGAATTGATTTGGGATAATTCCTAAACCAAGAGGATGAACCTTTAACTTAATTTGAATGGTCTTAATGATATAACAACCAACTTATTGCACATTGTTGTTTTCTATGTATAACAATCCTAGGGAGTTGACTAAACCGAATCCATATCTAGAGTAAAGATAAATCGAATTCCTCTTGTGCTCGTGTAGTTATAGGGGTATTTCATTGCTTAATGCTTTCACTCGGTTAGCCACATTGTGAATGATATTTATGTTGTGTGTTATATATCGTGTGGTCTGTATTAACATGCTCAGCGTGGTATCCTCGACATTTGACCAGTAAGTTGAGAGATCACTAGGCTGGCCTGTAGAGCTCGTGTGTGTGTGTCCCACAGTCCTTATTGGATTCATGCTTATGCATGGATGCAATCTCTATGCGCTCGAGAGAGGGTAGAGATTAATTAAGGGGGCACGAGCATATAACATACGTGTTGTATAGGTATCTCGTATTCTTAATGCTTTTACTTGGTTGCCATCCCGTATTTGGTTAGCCGAGTGGATGAGCTATTGGCTGTAGTATGGCCCACACGGTTGCACATTACATGCCCAATAAAATAACCTATGTATATGATCAGAAAGTGAGAGTATCACTAGGCTGGCATACATGGCTCTTTTGTGTGTGCCACGACACTTAATGAATCCATGCCTTGTGTGGATGTGATCTCTAAGACATCGGGAGAGATTAGAGATCTATTAAGGTGACACGAGCCTATGATATGCTTGCACATTTGAGGGACTAGGTGGGTCTAGTGCTTTATTAGGAGGATTGTCACGGTTGAATCATTTCCCTAGTGTATCCACATTTCATGCATCTCTCCATTCCATCCTATCACTATACATATTTATTTATGCAGTTTGTTAGTTAGTTTATCATTTACTTTCCGCAAATTCTTTTTGTATACGCAACACACGAGTCTGCTAGGCGTGTTGTATAGCTAGAACTAGAGACGGTCGATGAATCCCACCTCTCTATAGAAGGATACCCTCACTTGCCGCTTTACTAGTTTTCATAACTATAGAGCATATTGCGTATGACTTTTTATAAATATCATTTTGGGATCCGCAATTCCCTAACGACAGAATAGTGGGTATCAAAAGTGGCGCCGCTGCCGGGGAGGCAGTTCATTCATTGATTTTTGATAGTTTTAGCACCTTTAAATACTACTGTTCCTCTTTTTTTCAAACAAGTTGATGATGTGGAAAAATTGAACAGAAATTTTCTCTCTAATTTTCTCAACTTCCAAACACCATAACTCTCTCAAATCAACTCCGATTTTAGATTTTCAAAAGCCGAAAGTGTTGGTCTTGAAGCAAGGAACAAGTACCAAGCAGTTTAAGAGTCAAAAAATACTCAGATGTTTCGTGATGGTCTTATTTTAGGTCGTGAGTCATTGTTTGTAAGAGAATCAATTCTCTTTCAATATTCTTTCATGATCTACTTAATAATTCTTCTTATATGAGTTGAAAGAAATGTTTAGAATGATTGTGATTCCAATATTAGGACTTGTTTGATTAACTTTCAAGATTGGTTCATGTGTTTTTGATTGAATATCAGTCTTGCTAATCTTGAAGAACATGAGTTTGAATCTAAAATCTCTTTGTGTATTTGATCTTGATTGTTGATTTCTAGATTTGATCACATGTTTTAGAACTAGAACTTCTTGATTGTGATTTCAATATTTCAAAACCTAGTTCTTATTTTTGTTTTTGTTTGTTGAATATGTTGAAAACTTCAAGTGTTAACTTGTTCACTTGATTTCAAAGTTAGTTGTGTGATTTTCATTGAAAACTTGTTATACTAACTTTGATTGACATGATTAGGTTTCTAGATATCTTTGTGAATAATCTTTGAATGCTTAATCTAGATTTCCTATCACATGCTCATTAGAATTAGTTACATTTGATTGTGAGCTTGTTTGTACAAAACTAATTCTTCATAGAGTGTGTTTGATCAACTTACTCTATTTGCTTGTGTTTGAATCATTTGCATTAACTTAAATCATATGCATTGTGAAGAGGTTGGAAGTCTCATTTCTAAGAGTGATTCTTTGATTTAAGCATTGGAAGTCTTGGCTAGAGTCAGGAGGACTTGGATAGCTAAACATTGGAAGTCTTGGCTAGGATCGGGGTGATCCGGATAGCTAAGAGTGGAAGTCTTGTCTAGAGTAGGGAGGACTTGGATAGACAAGCAAGGATTCTTCGTAGAGACGTGAGGTCTTGGATAGGAAGTCGACATAGTAAGTTTACTAGGCCCAAGGGTAAAATATGTGTTGATAGCTTGAAGAGTGAATCTTGTGTTGATTGCCTCATGAGTGTGTAACTTCTATTAGTCATAGTGATTTACTTTTTACCGGTGGTTGTGGTATCAACCCCGTGGATGTTTCCTCATTTTGAGGTTTTACCACGTAAAAATCATTTTGTTGATTTTAGCATTTTAATTTCTTTGCTAACTTTGACTTGTATTGGTTCAACACTTGATTAATTGATCTTATATTATCTTGTTGAATCAATTTACTTGTTAAAAGTATTGTATATCTTGTGAAGAAAAAGAAATTGCTTGAATTTTGAGACCAAATCTACTCACCCCCCTCCCAATCCATAGGTATATTTGACACTATAAATGATTAAGGGAATTTCAAAATAGCTATTTTCTCTAAATTCTTATTTGATATTTGGGAAAGGATATAGTGCTTGTTTGGTGGAGCTTTCTACTGTCTCAAAATGTTTACAAAACGTCTATTTGAGTTTTTTTAGAGTTATTTGGTTGAGCTTTTGAGATTGTTTATTTTAAATTGAGTAGTGACTAGTAGACTGTAAACCTCTACTAGGCAAAAGGTTATGATGAGGTGCTTCTCCAAATAGATATATTTTTTAAAAGTATACCAACCAAACAGCTATATATATATATATATATATATATATATATATATATATTTCAAAAACTCTTATTCTAATAGATCTACTACAAGTAGATCTTTTATCAATATAGGTTTTTCAAAAACCGAATCAAACAAGGTCTTATCTTACACTATTTATTAGTTAGGATAAACTCAAAGAATATAAATGTAAATGGATCACGTAATTATGAAGGAATTATTAGTCAAACAAACACCATGAGGTTCAAACAAACACCATGAGATTGCCCGGATATATACCTCACACTTGTATCATCATGTCGTGATTTGATTAGTTTCTTCCTCCACCAAATCCTAAAATATTTCAACCAAAAAAAATAATAATAATAAACAGCAAACAACTAAACCAAGATTCCTATCGAAGAAAATGAGAATTGACCATCTCCATGTGTCATGCAAAAATAATTGGAGACAAAGAGGACTGAGATAAAGCCAAATTCACCATATTATCCATTGTTCTACTTCTTTCGAGAAAGTTATCGAACAAAATTAGGGTTTTCAAGAATCTTGTATTCAATTTTATTTTTATTTTTTTAGATTGATAAATAATATACTACAAATGCAGCAGTCTGTTTGGAATTTATTTACTGAACTATATCTATCTACTCCACCGCCATATGATAGATGAACATTTTAAATTTGGAAACAAAAAATTTCACGTTTTGGAACTACATAGAAAAGTTAAAATAGAGACGAACTCAAATTAGCTGTCAAAAAATGATGTCATAATTTATGTCTAATCAACCAAATTGAGATATGTGTATACATTTATGGAAGAAGTTAGGAAAAAAATAATTTTTTTTTGAAGTATTACAAGAACTATTACAATACAACTGCCGTGACCTATCGAGATCGAACAATGCATGCGCGACCCGGATATCTACTCTCATAATGAGAGATAACTACTCCCACAATCCAGGAAGAAAACTCCTCACACATGCTTATAAAACACGCATGGTGAGATTTGAACCCCTCACTACTTATATGGAAGGGAGGTGCACTACCAATTCTGCGAAGAGGCGTTGTACTGAAAATAAATAATTGGTTGGTTAGACACAAATTGAGACACCATTTTTGGACAGTTGATTTAAGTCCGGTAAATACAATTAAAAAAAATACTATATTTGTCTTCTTCAATTTCCGAGAAAATGAGTAAGTACGACAAGTATCTTGGAACGTCCCCATAACCTGAATTGACCGATTGACATTTTTTTTTTAATTTACACAACATGCTCATAAATCCAGTAATTTCAATTGTACTTTGTTGTTCCAAAGTTTTTTTTAGACTACATATTTTATTCAGGGCCGAGAAACGGCAAGCAAAACAAGCGCAAAAGGGACCAGAAAAGAAACAATGACGCTCAATGGCCAATAGAGCAAACAGCACCAACACACTAAAGCACTCAAAGGCCAAAGAGACCGAAAAAACAACCAGAAACAAACACTGAACAGTTACAACAGCAACACAGTCGAAGGAACAACTCAAGAATCACTCAACTCCTAAAAGTCACCAGCTACCAGGGAAGCCCTTTTTGCAAGCGTATTCGCAAAAGAATTGGAAGCTCTTGACGTGAACACAACCACTGTGTTGGCCATGCCCCTTAAATTGTTTCGAATATCCAAGATAACGACCATGTGCTTTAGACTCCCCAAACCTTCCTTATTGATCCAGTCAACAATCATTTTCGAGTCTGACACAATAGTGATTTTTCTCCCTCTAAAATAATTTCTAAAGAAACAGAGATCATAAGCCTTTTGGATGGTACAAAGTTCAGCTGTGATGGCATCAAGCTGACCCAGGAACAGAGAGAAAAAACAGAGAATTTTGCCGTAAGAATCGCACAACACACCCCCCACTCTCGCCGACCCATCTACATTGAACAAAAAGGGTGTCCTTCGCGGGGGGAATCCAATCTTCCAGCTTATAGTCTTCAGTTTTCTTTATCAACACAACTCACTGTAAGATTTAGGAGTATATGCGTCAATGGATCATCGAAGCCTTTCCCATGGTGCTTGAACCACCAAGCTGCCTTGAATTTAACCATGTCCAATCATTGATCAATACTTGAAGATTTGTTTTGGAACACCATCATGTTTCTTGCTTCCCAAATGCTCCAAACCGTAGCGAAGAACATCGTTCCCCACACTCGGTTGTATTTTGACGAATGGCACAATCTATGCCAACTACATAGCCATTCCTTCAAGGTGTCATTCGGACAGCACTTCACCTGCCACCAGCTCATAGCACCTAACCAGAGACTCCAAGACCATGGGCACAGTAGAAAAAGATGATCGATGGATTCAGTGGTGTTGTTGCACAGCCCACAATTCAACCCAGAATTTGGAGCACATCCAAATTTTGACAGTACCTCTTTCACATGAATCCTTCCCCTCAAAAGTTGCCACGAAAACATTTCTATCTTAGGAGGACATATTCCTTGCCATATAAAATTGTAGGTTTGATCGCTCTCCTCTGCTATTTTCTCCATACACTTTCGGAAAGATCCTATAGAGAACAAACCTTTAGCATCAAAGGTCCAAACAACCGAATTCGAAATATGTCTTCTTACAATGACACAACCCAGGAAGGTCTGAAAGCTTCTACACTGATTCTTCTCCCAGTCAAACAGTAGCCTTCTAAGTGGGATATTCCAGCACAAGTGATCTCCAAACCAGAAGCCAAACTCTTCCAGTATCCCATTCTTGTTGGTAGCTAACACATACATTCTTGAAAAGGCCATTTTGAATGGCACATTATCCAAGCACATATCATCCCAGAATCTAGTTCTCTTCCCGTTTCCTATAACCACATTTAAGCCCTCCTTCAAAACCATTGCCTCCGGTGATCCTTCCACAAGAAGGCTACCTATAGCTTTAACAAAAGGGGACATAGCCTTGTTACAGTTTCAACTCCAACTCACCCAGTCAAGACTGATATGGTATTTAGCGCATAACACCTTCTTCCAAAGGGAGTCCTTCTCCTTGCCAAACCTTCAAATCCACTTAGCCAAAAGGCTCTTATTTTTATCGGAAACACGACCAATATCAAGACCTCTGAGCATCTTTCCCTTGCACAGATGATCCCACCTAACCATATGCAGTTTTTTCTTGCTAACATCATCTCCCCAAAAGAATTTTCTTTGGATTCTTTCAATCATATTGGTCACACCACTTGGAATTTTGAAAACTGACATGAAGTAGTGATACCCATTATTATGTAGTTAAGGAATTGCGGATTCAAAAAGATACTTATAAAAAGTCATACACAATGTGCTCTATAGTTATGAAAACTAGTAAAGTTGCAAGCGAGGGTATCCGGAGGTTGGGATTCATCGACCGTCTTTAGTTCTAGCTATACAACACGCCAAGCGGATTCGTGTGTTGTAGAAAAGTAAATGATATTATAAATAAATAAATTACATAAATATAATTTTTACAGTATCTGGTGGAATAGAGAGATGGCATGAAATGTATGGATACGCTAAGGAAATGACTCAACCGTAATAATCATCTTAATTAAGCACTAGACTTACCTAGTCCCTCAAATGTGCAAGTATATCATAGGCTCGTGTCCCTTTAATTAATCTCTACCCTCTCTAGAGCGCATAGAGATTGCATCCATACATATACATGAATCCATTAAGTTCTATGGGACTCACACACAAGCCCTGTACGCCAGCCTAGTGATCTCTCAACTTTCTGGGCAAATACAGTGGTTATTTCGTTGGGCATGTAATGCGCAACTGCGTGGGCCATACTACTGCCAATAATTCATCCACGAGGCTAACCAAATACGAGGATGATAACCAAGTGAGAGCATTAATAATACGAGATACCTATACAACACGTTTGTTATATGCTCGAGTCCCCTTAATACCCTCTCTCGAGTGCATAGAGATTGCATCCACACATACAAAGTACTTATGAATCCATTAAGGACTGTGAGACACACACACGAGCTCTACACGCTAGCCTAGTGATCTCTCAACTTTCTGATCAAATGCAGAGGATACCACACTGAGCATGTTAATGCGAACCATGCGATATATAACACACAACTAAATATCATTCACAAGGTGGCTAACAGAGCGAAAGCATTAAGCAATGAAATGTCCCTATAACTACACGAGCACAAGAGGATTTTGGTTTATCTTTACTCTAAATACGAATTCGGTTTAGTCAACTCCCTAGGATGGCTAGACATGGAAAACAAGTTCACCTAACACTAATGTGCAAATATGTTGATTGTTATACATTAAAACCATTCAATTTAGTTAGGGGTTCAACCTCTTGATTAAGGAATTCTCCAAAATCAATTCATTGCCCAATTCGGCCAAGGACGGGCAATAGTGTCTTAATACAAAGACCCATTAAGCACAAGAATTTGAACCAAGGCCAATTTAGCAACTAAATGCATGAACTAAACATTTTCTACACTTTGGGGTTAAAATCTCTAACACTCAAATTATTCAATACATGGTATTTTGGTCATCCATTAATATACAAACACTCATTGAAAGCTAAATTACACTATTCCTACATTAAATTACTCTACTCCTAATCCCAATCATGCATACACATCAATTTCGGACCTCCACACACATGGATTTCACAATAAGAGTTTAATTCATGAAATTAACAAAGAGTAAAACAAAACCCAACTGAATTTAAGCACAAACATACACATATTGCACATGTATATGTTTACAATATTTCCAAATCGGAGTTACACATTAAAGAAGCAAGAAATACAAAGAATTGAGTAAATAAGAGGAAACCCTTGAAGAAAACTCCTCTAAAGATGCTCCTAGCCTTCCTAGCTCGAATTTGGCACCTAATTCCTTGCAATATAGTCTAAAATGGATGGAGCAAGTGTAAAATGGTGTTATGGAGGTGTATAGTGAGCTCCCATGGAGGACAATCCTCCGTGGGAGCTCATTCTCTCCTTATTTGGTAGGTAAAATGAAGAAAATAGAAGAAAATGGAAGAGAGAAGAGAAGAGGACTGAGAGAGGGAGGAGATTCTATAAAAAAAACTGAAGAGAGGAGACAAAATAGGGTATTTATAGAGCTTGGAAGTTAGGTCACTAAAATATGGTGAAAGGATAAGATTTCCCTTCAAATAGTGGTAGAAAATTTGCTGAAAACAGGGTGTCATAGGTGGCATCGTCCAGCTCACCCGCAACGGTGCAAAAACGACACCTACTGCCCCAAATTTCACGGGTCAGCACGCGGGTCTGTTTTCTTCTGTGCGCACCATTACAAAAACAACCATAACTTCCTCCAGAATCCTCAGAATCGCAATCTGTAAAAACCGTTGGAAATTAGACATCTGAGGCTTTCCAAAAACAGGTTATGGGAAACGTAGCTTGATAACATCGTAAAATACACCATATAAGGTCCCCATTTCCTATCGTTTGCTTTCGTTTTCGAGCATATTTTGGTATATAATATGTTTTGTGAGCCTTGTATAGGTTATATCCCTTAAAATAAGGTGTTGAGCTAAATTGAAGAGTTTTGGAGTTAGAAGGGCTGAAATTGGAATTGCTCGTGCAGTACACTCAACTTCGGAAGGTCATATCTCCGTTCTCCGATCGAACTGCATCAGCCACTACCTATGTTTGGAAACCCACGGATGTCTACTTTTCAGCACTTTTTACAGATCATAATTTCGGATTTTTTAAAGGAAGTTATGGCCATTTTCGTAACGGTGCGCGAAGCTGTCAGGTGTATCGCGGACCAACAGCGGACCGTACCGCGGAAGTTGACAGAATGTCCACTTTCAGCCCGTTTTTGAGAGGCAAACTTGTTCTTTCACACCCCATTTCATACCCTAGCTTCCATACTCTATAAACACCTAATTTTCTCTCATCTTTCATGACTCTAACCAACCCACTTTCCACCTTCCAACCAATCACATTTCTCCTTTGACTTTTCTTACACCACACATTACTTTTTTTCTTTGTTTTCTCTTCTCTTGCCACTCACACAGTTTTTCGTTCACAACAATCTTTTCCTCTTCTTCTATCCTCTCAACCGAGACCCCATCTCTCCCTTCTATTCATCTTCTTCCTCCTCCATCTTCTTCACTAAAAATAAGACAGAGACTAGCTCCCATGGAGGATTTTCCTCCATGGGAGCTCACCACACACCTCCACCACACCATTTTGCCTTCCTCCATCCATCTTAGAGCAGCTTGGAAGGAGTTATGAGTCCAATTTTGAGCTAGGAAGGATTTGGAGCATCTTTGGAGGGTTTGTCTTCAAGGTTTTCTCTTTTTTACTCATTTCTTTGTATTTCTTGCTTCTTTGATGTGTAACCCAGATTTGGGGAATATTGTAAACCTTCACATGCGCAATATATGCATTTTTGGGTTTAAATTCATGTGGGTTATGTTTTACTCTTTGCTAATTTCATGATTTAAACTCTTATTGTGAAATCCATGTGTGTGTAGGGTCAAAATTGATGTGTATGCATGATTGAGATTAGGAGTAGAGTAATTTAATGTAGGAGTAGTGTAATTTAGCTTCCCATGAGTGTTTGTATATTAATGAATGGCCAAAATACCATGTACTGAGTAATTTGAGTATTAGGGATTTTAGTCCCAAATAGTGGAAAATGTTTCAGTTCAGGCATTTAGTTGCTAAATTGGCCTTGGTTCACATCCTTGTGCTTAATGGGTCTTATTAATACACATTTGCCTATCCTTGGCTGGATTGGGTGATGAATTGATTTGGGATAATTCCTAAGTCAAAAGGATAAACCCCTGACTTAATTTGAATGGTCTTAATGCTAATCAACCAACTTATTGCACATTGTTGTTTGGTTAACTTGTTTTTCATGTCTAGCCATCCTAGGGAGTTGACTAAACCGAATCCGTATCTAGAGTAAAGATAAACCAAATTCCTCATGTGCCCGTGTAGTTATAGGAGTATTTCATTGCTTAATGCTTTCACTCGGTTAGCCACATTGTGAATGATATTTAGGTTGTGTGTTATATATCGCGTGGTTCGCATTAACATGCCCATCCTGGTATCCTCCACATTTGACCAGAAAGTTGAGAGATCACTAGGCTGGAGTGTAGAGCTCATGTATGTGTCCCACAGTCCTTAATGGATTCATGTTTTTGCATGGATGCAATCTCTATGCACTCGAGAGAGGGTAGAGATTAATTAAGGGGACACGAGCATATAACATACGTGTTGTATGGGTATCTTGTATTCTTAATGCTTTCACTTGGTTGTCATCCTGTATTTGGTTAGCCGAGTGGATGAATTATTGGTTGTAGTATGGCCAACGCGGTTGCGCATTACATGCCCAACGAAATAACCTGTGTATATGATCAAAAAGTGAGAGTATCAATAGGCTTGCGTACATGGCTCTTTTGTGTGTCCCAAAGCACTTAATGAGTCCATGCTTTGTGTGGATATGATCTTTAAGATATCGAGGGAGATTAGATATCAATTAAGGGGACACGAGCCTATGATATACTTGCACATTTGAGGGACTAGGTAAGTTTAATGCTTAATTAGGAGGATTGTTACGGTTGAGCCATTTCCCTAGCGTATCCACATTTCATGCATCTCTTCATTCCATCCTATCACTGTACATATTTATTTATGTAGTTTGTTAGTTATTTTTGCATTTACTTTCCACATATTCTTTTTGTATACGCAATACACGAGTTCGCTGGGCGTGTTGTATGGCTAGAACTAGAGACGGTCGATGAATCCCACCTCCCTGTGGAACGATACCCTCGCTTGCCGCTTTACTAGTTTTCATAACTATAGAGCACATTGCGTAGGACTTTTTATAAATATCTTTTTGGCATCTGCAATTCCCTAATGACAGAATATCGGGTTATCATAGCTCGATCTGAGGAAGGAGATATGGCTTCCAAAGGTTGAGTGTACTGCACGAGAAATTCCAATTTCAATCCTTCTAACCTCCAAAACTCTTCAGTTAAGCTCTAACACCTTATTTTAGGGGATATATCCAACAAAAGGCTTACAAAACACATTATTTACAAAAATATGCTTGAAAATGAAAGCAAACGATAGGAAATGGGAACCTCAAAATGTGTATTTTGCGATGTTATCAATTAGATCGGGATACTAGCAAGGACTGCTTTGATAAGAATCAGTCTCCCACTTTTGTTTAAAAATTTTATTTTCCAGGGAATCAACCTTCCTTCAATCCAAAAAATCACCAACTTCCAAAAAGCCTTCGCACTTGGCTTTCCACCTAAAGGCAATCCTAGATACGTGATCGGTAACGAGCCCCTCTTACTAAGGAAGATCTTTGCCCATCTTTCATCATTTGGTCTACCTTTACCGATACAGACCACACATGATTTTTGGAAGTTTATTCGAAGCCCGGAAGCTAACTTAAGCATCTTAGCATTCTCTTGGCATTGATAAGATAATCCTCTCTATGTTGGAGAAAAAGCATCGTATCATCGGTAAATTGGAGGTGTGAAATGTGAACATCATTATCTCTAAAAAACACACCTCTCATTAGGTCTAGCTCAGAAGCTTTCTCAAACAATCTGTACAAACCTTCAATAGCTATATTGAAAAGAAAAGAGGACAGTGGATCACCTTAGATGAGACCTTTTTCTAACCCAAATTGCTCTGTAGGGCAGCCGTTTACTAACACCGAGAGAGACGGGGATGCAATACAATTATATATGCATTGGCGCCATTTCCAGCCAAAACCCATTTCCCCCATCATAAAATCTAAAAAGCTGTGATCCACGCTATCACAGGCTTTTTCAAAGTCCAATTTCACAAGAAGACCGCCATTCTTGTCTTTCTTCCAATGATGAATAATTTCCTCCGTAATGACGAAACCATCTATGATTTGTCTCCATTTAACAAAGGCCATTTGGACTTCACCAGTTATAAAATTCATCACCTTTTTCAGACGATTTTCCAACATTTTGTATAGAAGTTTGTACATTGAGCCAACCAAACTTATTGGGCGAAAGTCCTTCAAAGACTCTAGTTAGAGACATTTCAGAATGAGTGTTATAAAAGTATGATTTAGATCCTTCACGATCTAGCCATTCTTAAGGAATTTCACCAAGAAGAACATAAAATCACCATTGATTATCTTCGAATTTGCCTTGATGAAATTGAGATTCATCCCATCCAGTCCTGGTGCTTTGTTCCCATCACAACTCCCCAACGCCTCCCACACTTCTTCATTTGTGAAAGTGACTTCCAAGACTTTGCTATCCTGATGAGAGATCTTCCTAGTGCTTTGACCAGAAATTTTAGGACTGCTCCAACCGTCACTCTTGTAGTGCTTGATAAAGAAGTTCAGGACACCTGTTCTTACTTCCCTTGGTTTTGAAACCTTTACGCCTTCCACCTCAATGTCGCCAATGTGGTTTCTGCACCTTCTAGTATTAGCTGCATTGTGAAAAAATCTAGAATTCATGTCGCCTTCCTTTAACCATCTTACCCTCGCCTTTTGATGCCACATTTGTTCCTCTAATCTGAGGTGTCTCCACAAGTTTGCGAGCACAAGCAATCTCTCTTTCCGCAATGACTTTGTCCACTTTTAACCGTTACCAAAGCATAGACATCCGCCAACTTTTTCTCAAAAAGCTTCACCGAAGGAGAATTCATCGTAGACGACTTCAACCAGTTTTTGATCCTCATTTTGGATTCCTTGATTTTGGAGGAGAGGACTACACTCATCGTGCCAATCTTCTTGCATATAGTCCAACCTTCAGCCCCCTCATGCATCAAGTTCTTGTCTTCTAGCCAACCATTATAGAACTTAAAGGGGCTAGGACCCCAATCATTATCTTGTTCTCCTATCATGATTACATTACGGTCCGATAAGCTCCCAATCAAGCCTCTTCGGATCAACTTAGAAACCACATCAGTAAAGAGGGAGAGATAAGAAATCTATCGAGTCTTGCCCATGAAGCTTGCTCTCTAAAATTAGTCCAGGTAAAAGTGATTCCGAGACTTTGTGTTTGTGTTCCGAGACTTTGTGTTTGTGTTTCGATACTTTTGTATGCTGTCTGAGACTTTGTGTTTATGTATCCGAGACTTGTGATTGCTTTACGAAACTTCTGGGTCGTTGTCTTGTGCTCCTCTGTTTATGTTATATTCATCTTCTTCAACACTAAATCCCCAAATCAAAACCCTTCATTTTCAGAGAAAGTTACATACTTCATTTTTTCAGATAAATCAAAAGTCGCTATTGTATTTAGTCGTGATCTATGTACGTTTGTCCACCGTCGTCGTCGGTGTATGTATGTTCGTTGATTCATCAGTTTCACCTCCATTGATGAAGGATTTTGAAACGAAATATAAAAAAACCAAAATGGAGAAGAAGGTTACTGTGGGGGCATTTGTGTCCGTTCACCTTAATGGGTGCATTTTAAACATAAGTTATTAAAACAGTGACTGTGTTGAAAAATACGCCTTAAAAAGTGCCATTTAATTTTTGGACTCCACATTATCTTCTTGATTGATAGTTGAACCTTTTTTCCCTTCTCTTGCCATAACCGACTTGTGCACCACACAATCACTCTCTAACTTCTTCTGCAAACCCAGAATATGCTCTAAGCCAGAGAACTTAACCCTCTTCTCATCTTCCTCCATCTTCACTACAAAATAAACCTTCCCAACCACTACTCTAACTTTATTTGGATAAGGATGAAGTTTCAGAATTAAGGCCAAAAATCTCCCTCTATCAAAACGGTTTCTCAAACTTGTCTCCTCATCCACCAAAAGAGGTTCTCCAATCATCCAGCCCAACTTCATGAAGAAATTTTGACTCCAACAATAAAAAGGAACCCCTGAAATATTGATCTAAACCGTTCTAGATTGTGGAATTAAAGATTCGGACCAATTCACTACCGATGAAAAACAATCATCTCAGAAAAAATGACTCTTAATAAAAACATCCTTCTCCTCAACAGAATCGAAACTCTAAAGAACACAGGTTCAGCTAGTCTAGTTTGGGCCATGACCTACTTAATGAAGAATCCAAAAGCAATGAAGAAAGTTCAAGAGGAAATCAGAGATATTATGGGAAACAAAGGCTTTGTAGATGAAGATGATGTTGAAAAACTATCATATCTTAAAGTTGTTGTCAAAGAAACCATGAGATTGCAACCGGCTGTTCCATTACTAGTACCAAGATAAACAACCGGAAAATGCATCCTAGATGGGTATGAAATACCAACTAAAACGGTAGTTTATGTGAACGCATGGGTAATAGGAAGAGATCATGAAGCTTGGGATAACGCAGGCGAATTTGATCCCAATAGATTCGTAGGCAATTCTATAGATCTGAAAGGATAAAACTTTGAGCTAGTCCCATTTGGTGCCAGTCGAAGAATTTGTCCGGGGATATATATGGGAATTTCGACAGCGGAGCTTGCACTTGCTAATCTTCTTCACAAATTTGATTGGCAAATGGAAGATGGAATGAAGAAGGAAGTTTTAGACTTTGATGCTCTACCAGTTGTTACCATGCATAAGAAGAATGCTCTTCGGCTCATTGCAAAGCACTATATATGATTTGGACAAAGGAACGGTTGATTACCATAACATATATTCTAGCTAAATAATTTGACAGACTTCTTCTAGATATCGATCTTTTTTTTCTTACCACATACGTTGACCGACAACTCAAACCTGAGATATTGACACGATGAATAAGTGCTCTTATCATCAAGCCACATCTGCGGGGTGGTCTATATAACAATCTTTTGTTTGTATACGTATGTATCAGTATCTTTCTCTGTTTGAAAAATATGTGCAATCAATCTTCTTGTTTGATTGTATTAATACAGATGAACTGATCTCAAGTCTCGACAATTTTCATGTGCTCCCAATCTCAATTAATATGGGTCTTCTCCACCCAAAATTTGCACAATGTGTTGGCAGCCCAACCCAATGAAAATCATTTAGACTCCACGGCAAAATCATTGGCATGGGCTAGACAAAAATTGAAATGTCTAGCAAATGCCCCATGATTTTACCAATAATAGTAATAAGTTGAAAATAAATAAATACCCCTCCAACCGTGAAGTTTAACTAATGTTAGGAAATTCAGTGTTAATTTATGATAAAGTTCTACTTCATTCAAGTTACACCTACCCCTACCCTCAATTATCTCCTATTAAATATGGAAACTACTTACAAATATTGAAGCGACTCATTGGTAAGTCATTAACACTCATACGTTGGAGAGAAAACCAAAACTAGCCACTGAAAAAATATTAGACTTTCGTTTGTAACCACATACGAAATTTTAATCATTAATAACCACATTTATGAGAAATTACCTCAATGCCCATATATAAGAACCTAAAAGCCAAAGCAACAGTGGATAAACATTAGGCATTTGGGTTTTCTCTCAATTCAAAACTAGAGAAGAGTGTGGTTGGTGAGAGAGAAAAGAGCGTGGCCGTCGCAAGAGTTGCCGGAAAAGAGCGTCGTCGTTGTCGTCGCCTCCTCCTCGCTCCTCTCTCTCTCCTTTCTTCACTCTCTTGTTGTTAAAAACATGTTTAGGGAATAATAAATGTTGGAATGTATCAATTTTAAGTGTTGATTTAGTTGAGGTCTGATATTTTGGATGATTTGGGACAAGATGTTTGCGTTTGGTTTCAAAAAAAAATTTGAAAGTGTAAAATCTTCAACAAACTTGAAATTTTTTACGAAAACTTGAAATCATGCATTAAATCTTACCTAAAAACTTGTCAACATTTCAAGTTTTTACATAAGATTTCAAGTTTTCGAACCAGTGAACTTGAAATCTTCTGGAAAAAACTTGGTTGAAATCTTACCTAGAAACTTGAAATCTTACCTAGAAACTTGTCAACATTTTAAGTTTACATAAGATTCCAAGTTTTCGAACCAGTGAACTTGAAATCTTCTGGAAAAAACTTGATTGAAATCTTACCCATAAACTTGAAATATTACCTAGAAACTTGTCAACATTTTAAGTTTTTACATAAGATTTCAAGTTTTTGAACCATTGAAACTTGAAATCTTCTGGAAAAAACGTGAAACTTTATTTTATTCGATTCTTCACAAAAACACATAAAAGTGATGCAATAACGTTAAAATCATGTTAAAATAACTGTTTCGAACTTAATTAATTCACAAATGGAAGATATTTACACAACTTAAACCGATTTAGAGCAAATCAGAAAAGTTTTTCCTCACTCACTTCTTCAAACCTTCAAACCTACAAATCTTCTAAGGTGATTTCATGATTCCATGTTTTTTGTCCTCTAACAATGGTTCGATTGTGTTCGATTTGCAGGAAACAAAGTTAATAAGGAAGAAGAATACACAGAGAAGAAGACAGCAAAAAAAAATGCAAAACAAATTAAAAAATTATTTTAGGGGTATTTTAGTAATTTATGGATATACAATGAAAGTTTTTCAAAAAAATGGTTATTAACGATTAAAATTTTGTATGTGGTTAAAAATGAATTTCCCTTGTTAGATGTGGTCATTTTTAGCAATTTCCATTATGAGGATGAGAGTTCAAATCGTATACCTCTTGGGAGATTGCACACATTTTTTTTTTTTGAGCTAGATCTCTAATAGAGATCCCGACTTGGTGCAATCTTTTATGTTTATTATTTTTATTTTTATTTTTTTTTTGGAGATTTTATTTCCGTTCGATTATTATATATATTTTTTTAAAAGTTAAAATAAATTTATATTTATAATCATTATTTAAATTAGGAGTAGTTAAGTCATTTTACTTACATATGAATATATATATATATATATATATATATATATATATATATATATTGAGTGATGTTATTAGCACACCCACTACTGAACTATTTATACTCCATTTTTTAAATTATTTAGTATTCTTTTTTTCCCATTATCAAATGACTTGAAGTGACATACAATTTTTATTAAAAAAAATCATGTACAAAGTAAAACTAATAAAACCCCGCTTTCCTTATTTCAAGACCATAATGACATAGATTATTTCAAGTCACTAAATGTTTATTATTTTTGTTTATATTTTCTTTCATATCTCGATCTCATGTGTTTCTCATGTTTAGTATTTATTGATTTTATTGTTTTACATATTTGTTTTGTTTTTCTTTTCAAATCCCTGATCCATGTTTGCTATTTTTTTTCTCTGGTCTATTTTCTTTCAGATCTTCTAGGCATTCTATGATTTGTATCAATTCTTTTGTAGATTTTATTATGGATCTTCCAAAGTTAGTTTAATGTTATTTACAAAAAAAAAACAACGAAATCGCAACCAAGAAAACTTAATCTCTGACGAAACGAAACCACACCAAAACCATAACTCAATCGCTCAAAACAAATCATCAGATGATCAATATTACACTCACAATCTACCGACAACAATCCAATCGACTACAGGAAAAAAATCGCATCTAATGAAGATGGTTTCACCATGAAATAAGAATAAAAAACATGTCTTGCGAATGGATGTGAGGAAACTGTATATAAAGATTAGAGATGAAAATATTTTTATTTTTATTTTTTGAAAAAGATATAAGGTTTATTCAGTTTGAAAAATATGTAAAAGGGTAATCCTTAATTCAAAAAAACTAATAAAACCATTTAATTTTATATAATTAAATCAAAATTTTAAAAAGTGAGATATAAATAGTTTAGTGGTGGGGTGCCAATAGCACCAATCAATTTTTTTTTAACTGCATCAATTTTTTAAAGAGGAAACAAAGGCAAAAGCCCTACAAGCAAGCAAAACCAGAATATTATTAAATCGATAACTTTAATTGAGTCAATTAACAATTTTTTTAACGGCAAAATTTTATCCATAAAAGGCCAAGCAAGGCCAGAAAGCTACAAGATAGACCACAAGCCTACAAACCAACAAGGATACACACTCGAAACAACCCCACACGCCCAAAATACCGAAAACAAAACAACCAAAAGATACAAACATTACAAACTGGCCAGCCAAGAGATACAAAGCAAAAGCACAAAAACAAACACCAATGAAACCCCAAACTCAAGAACAAAACAAGACAGCCACCCAAAAAAGAGAACCCTATTGAACTATCACTTCTTTCAAGCAGCCTAGAATCAACCTCCGCTTTGCTTCTGCAAAAACATCAGCCAACCCCACTTCCTTGCCATTGAAATCAAACCCCAAAGCAACTCAACTCCAAACTTGATAGCCTTAGAGATCTCCTCCTCAAGAATTCCAACATGGAGATAAATCTGGAGTCAGAGACTTCATTTTGTCTAAAACCTTCCCTTCATTGCCCAACCCATCCAACTTGTTCTTGAGAAGCTCGAAAGAATTGCCCTCCTTTTTCCTGCAGCCCAAATAAAAATCCTTAACACCACCAAGCCCTTTCTTACTATGCCCCAACTGAAAACAATTGAAAGAAACCAGTCCACTTTGATGAGATCCATTTTTACTTGACCCACGCTGACAAGGCAATCGAGAAAGTTCCCCTCCAAAATTTTGAAATTCAAAACTGACCCTTCATTAAATGACTCACGTGAAGTAGGGCTGGAAATATCAACTTTCTCATTATTCAAAGACAAGCTACTCATTGTTAAGCTTATCTTTTCTTAGCTTTGTGTTGTCTCGACTAGCATTTTCAAGCTTTAAATTCAAAGACAAGCTACTCATTTCTTTATGTTTAGCTTTTCTTAGCTTTGTGTTGTCCCAACTAGCATTTTTAAACTTTATATTGTCCTTTTTGTTATTCTCTCCCATGTGCAGATTTTTCCTCTTTCCCATGCTTTGTAGAATATCACTTTCCATAGCTTTGTCTTCATCCAAAGACAAGCTATTCCTACCAATGACAACTTTGTCAACCTTTTCCCCCACCTTTTCCCCCCACCTTTTCTCCTTTTAAAACTGAATAACCAATGAAATCAGACGAATCCCCTACAGTTTCATTGTAATTGCCACCCATGTGCTTTACCAGATAGGCGGAACTTTTGAACAATAAGGTACTTTTTCATTTAATTATATGAAACTTCGAGTCATGCTATTGTAATTTAATAGCAATTTACACAGAGAGAAACAAAAAATATAGCTTGCAAGTTGCATGTAACTCTCAATGGATGCGAGTCTTCACAATGAATACAAATACAAATAGTCCCTTGAACGTCCCCATCACCTAGATCCTGAATTGATCGATTGATTGATTGGCATTTGTGTTTTTTTGTATGTTCGTTTCTCATTTATTAGATTGATAAATACAACAAATGCAGTCAGCTAATTGGAGTTCACTGGATTTACTTAACTATATCTGCCTCAACGTCACATGATATATAGGCGAATACTATAAATGTGGAAACAAAAATTTTAGTGGAACCTTTTGCTTTCCCCTTAAGTAAGTAACAAATTCAAAACTAATCACCCTAGAAATTTTTTACACATGCTCGAAACTTTACACACTAACTTATAAAACTTGGTATGTGTAACGTATGAAGTTAAAAACATAAAATCTAACAGATCAAGCAAATTAATCTACGTGTCCAACATGTTAAACAAATATTATAACACAAAATTAGAATATATTTGTTTGATTTGCACAAAATCATGATTTTAAACCAAAAATAATTAGAAGTTATAAGTTAATTTAATTATTGGTTTCACTCCTTAAATTTCATGTTTCTATCTCTACAGTTTTTGGTTTTTCTCTCCTCGAAAATGAAAAGTTATAAGCTAAGTTAAAAAGGTCCGGGTTACCAAAGCACATGGGAATTTTTATCCAATTTTTTTAGAAATTTTCAGGAATGACTAATTTGTATTTTGTCATTTTTTTTTTTTTGAACAGCAGAAAATTTATTAGGCACAGCCAAAGAGCAAAACAAAGCCGAAACAACAAGAAAGAGACACAAAACAAAGAAGGATGTAAGACCAGCGAAACAGAAAGGGACACCACAAACAGAAACAGAACCCCCCAAACACAAACAGAGTACCCGTACACGACACACAACCACTGCCACACTGACTAGAGCAAACACCAAAACACAACGAGTCAGCTGTCACCCCAACGAGTCAATGTGAGGACTATTGTGAAATTTTTTTTGGAACTGCTTAGCAATGTTAAAAAAATAAATAATGACTTTATTTTTCGATTAATACAAGAAGAGACCTCGAACGTTCCCAACCTGAATTGATTGACTGGCATTTTCTCATTTGTTTTATAGAGATTCTTCTTTTGCAGTAATCCTGCTCATTGAGGACAGTTAAGTAACTACACTAGGGTTTTTGTAGTTACCCTAACTACGTACTATTTGGTATAAAATGGTCTTGCTTTTGTCCGTAGAAAAGAAAGAAAAGAGTGAGGCTGCTGGAAGAACAAAACACAGAGAAAAAAAAATGAGAGAAAAAAAAATATAGTGCGTGTTTGCATTTTCTCAACTTTTCGAATTCGTCTTAAGTGTGCTCCCGGTATTTTTTTCTACTTCATTCTATAGGGTGAATATAAGCTTATGCCGAATCATCTAAATCTTTGTGTTGTCTGTTTTTCCATCGTATATTGTTTGTTTGTTTGGTTGTGATTTTATGATGATACGGTTAAGTTGTTGCAGTACTAATCTATAATCCGCTCAAATAATCGGTATCGATAATTTTTTAAAACTAGTGGCATTGGAGAGTATAGTTTTTGCAACAAATTGGTAGCTCCAAAGTTAACCTATAATGGCTTTGATTATCATCCTTCTTTCTCTCGCTATCTTCATCTACTTCCTATTCCAAAGACACAAAATTACAACCAACAGTAGTGTTCGTTTGCCTCCTGGACCAAAAGGTCTTCCTCTAATCGGAAACTTACACCAGCTTGATAACTTCAAACTTCACCAGTATCTGTGGAAGCTCTCAAAAGAATATGGCCCTCTCATGTCCTTGCGTCTTGGTAACATGCCAACCCTAGTTGTTTCCTCTGCAAAAACGGCTAAAGAGGTCATGAAGACTCATGATCTTCATTTTTGTAGTAGGCCTTCCTTGCTTGGTCAACAAAAGTTGTCTTATAATGGCTTAGATTTGGCTTTTGCACCCTATAATGATTATTGGAGGGAGATGAGGAAAATATGTGTTGTTCATCTCTTCAACTCTACTAGAGTTCAACGATTTCGTCCCATTCGAGAAGATGAAATTTCTCGAATGATTGAGAAGATGTCAAAATCAGTTGTTGCTTCGAAACCGATCAATTTAAGTGAGTTGATGATGTCTCTTACAAGTACTATTATTTGTAGAGTTGCCTTTGGGAAGAGGTATGAAGATGAAGGAATTGAAAGAAGTAGATTTCAAGCTCTACTTAAAGAAACTCAAGCTATGTTCTCAAGCTTCTTCTTTTCGGATCATTTTCCATTCATGGGGTGGATTGATAGGTTTACGGGATTGATATCACGTCTCGAAAAGAATTTCAAGAACTTTGATACCTTCTACCAAGAACTCATCGATGATCATTTGGATTCAAACAGACCAAAATCCGAACAAGAGGATATCATTGATGTTTTACTTCAACTTCGGAAAAGTCGGTTATTTAAAATTGATCTAACTATGGATCACATCAAAGGAGTGCTCATGGTATCTATTATTTATCTAGTTTATATTATAATTTATCAACTTCGTTTATATAGTTTCAGATGAATATGTGTTCTTTAATTCAATACTAATTAATCATTAATATTTTTCTTTGCAGAACGTATTTGTCGGTGGTACAGATACAGGTTCAGCTAGTCTAGTTTGGGCCATGACCTACTTAATGAAGAATCCAAAAGCAATGAAGAAAGTTCAAGAGGAAGTCAGAGATATTATGGGAAACAAAGGCTTTGTAGATGAAGATGATGTTGAAAAACTATCATATCTTAAAGCTGTTGTCAAAGAAACCATGAGATTGCAACCGGCTGTTCCATTACTAGTACCAAGAGAAACAACCGGAAAATGCATCCTAGATGGGTATGAAATACCAACTAAAACGGTAGTTTATGTGAACGCATGGGCAATAGGAAGGGATCCTGAAGCTTGGGATAACGCAGAAGAATTTGATCCCGATAGATTCATAGGCAATTCTATAGATCTGAAAGGACAAAACTTCGAGCTAATCCCATTTGGTGCCGGTAGAAGAATTTGTCCAGGGATATATATGGGAATTTCGACAGTGGAGCTTGCACTTGCTAATCTTCTTTACAAATTTGATTGGCAAATGCCAGATGGAATGAAGAAGGAAGATTTAGACTTTGATGCTCTACCAGGTGTTACCATGCACAAGAAGAATGCTCTTCGGCTCATTGCAAAGCACTGTATATTAATTGGACAAAGGAACAGTTGATTACAATATTCTAGCTAAATAATTCCGCAGACTTCTTTAAGATATCGATCTTTTTTTTTCTTACCACTTGTGGTGACGGAAACTAGAATCTGAGATATTGACATGATGAATAAACGCTTTTACCATCGAGAACATCGTGTGGTGGTCTAGATATAGATATCAATCTTTCGTTTGTATATGTATGTATCAGTATCTTTCTATGTTTGAAAAATAAGTTCAATCGATCTTCTTATTTGATTGTAAGGAAAAGATCATTTTACCACTTGACTTTTACCCTATTAGAAAGGTGAGAACATGGTTTGCCCATATTGACCTTTAAGTCCCTTGAAATCGAATTAATGTTAAAAGAACCTCTTCTTTTAGTAATTTCGTCCAATTGCAGGGTTGATTGTTAATGAAGGAGGACAATTTCGTAATCTCATTTGTAGGGACATGAAGGGTAATTAGGGTTGAAGGTTATAAAAGTAAATTGATATTTATAATAAATAATATATTAAATAAAAAAACAAATGAGTGGAGGAGACTAGGACTCTCTCTCTCTCCCCATACAACTCTTTCTGTCTCTATCCCATTGTGATCATCATCTTCTCAGATGAGATCAGGACACTTTCTCTCCCTATACAACTCTTTCTCTCTCTCTCTCTCTCTCTCTCTCTCTCTCTCTCTCATCGTGATCATCATTTTCTCAAATCATCATCACACAAATTAAACCCAGATCATTAGATTTTATATTTATCAACAAAAAAAATTTCAAAACTTTTTTATCTTCACCACCACCACCACCATTCACCCAAACCCATCATCTTCATCAAAACTACAACCACCAACGCCACCTTCGAAACCCACCGCCCAGATCGAAACCCAAATCATCAACAACCACATTCAACATCAATCACCAAACCCAACCATCACCTACACCCACCAAACACCCCTATTGTCAAATCACGGCGGCCGAATCAAAGACACATGAGATCGAGATCCAAGAGAAAGATGATATCAAGAGAGAGAGAGAGAGAGAGAGAGAGAGAGTTTGGGTTAGGGTTTGTGTTTGAGTTGGATATGTGGTGGATTAGTTAGTTGAAGAAGATGACGGAAGATTTTTTTTTCTTTTGAAGTTCTGGACTTATGAAGATATTTTGATCATTTGAGAGAGATTAGATTGAGTGAAAGAGAGAGAGAGAGAGAGAGAGAGAGAGAGAGATGGATGGTGAAATTGGTGAGAGAGAGAGAGAGAGAATAGGGTTTTTATTTTTAATAGATCGGTTTGATGGTGATTTGGTGTTTAGATCAATTCGGTGGCCGGTGATGGTGATTTTTTTTCCTGGGTTTGGTGGCCAGTAAATGGTGAATTGGTGATGATGATCAGACTCCACACACACACACACACACACACACACACACACACACACACACACACACACACACACACACATACATATGTATATATATATATATATATATATTATAAGAGATTGGAACTTTACCAGATCCATAATTTTTAAAAAAAAATTTATAAAGGAATGAATTTGGTGGTGGTGATTTGGGTGTTTGGATCAGTTTGATGGCCGATATGGTGATTTTTTTTCTGGGTTTGGTGGCTGGTGATATGGGTTTAGTGTTGGTGTGATGATGATCTGGTTTATTATTATTTTTTTCAATTGGCTGGTTTCTAGGTTTATATTGTGTAATTTCAAGGGTAAAATTATAATTTCAGATATTAAATCACGTGTTGTTTGGCATTGAAGGGTAAAATCGTCTTTTTATCTACTAGACAATGTCAAAGTTAACTTTTCAGTTGAAAAAACTAACATAAGGGGTTCTTTTAACATTACTTTGATTTCAAAGGGATGACCGGCTAATATAGGCAAACATTGTCCTTACCTTTCTAATAAGGTAAAGGTCAAAGGGCAAAATGATCTTTTACCTTGATTGTATTAACACAAATGAACTGATCTCAACTCTCGAAAATTTTCATGTGCTCCCAGGCCCAATTAATATTGGTCTTCTCCACTCAAAATTTGCACACTGTATTGGCAGCCCAATGATGAGAGCGTCGTTGTACTCTCGTCAAAACATATTTATAAGTTCAACCTCACGGGTGCTAGTGACTAATAACTAGTATATCAGCAAGTAAGGGGATCATCCACAGAGAAGTGGTATCAGTCAACCGTCTCTAGTTCTAGTGTTTATTGAAAGCATGTAAATAGAATGCGAATGTGGTAAGAATGGTCTGTGTGAGGTGTATGCATAATGGGGTGTGTGCAAAGGAAATGTAAATGAAAATAATGCAAATAAAAACAAAGGGAATATGGAAGTGTGAGAATGGTGATTAAGGTGACTAATAAAATGGTGGATATGAGAGATGCATGAGAATGATCACACAAGGGAAACAAGTTCACCATACATAAGTGCACAATAGTGGTTGTTGAGCAATGAATGACATCTAATTAGTTGGGGGCTCGTTCTCACGATTAAAGGATTCCTAAACCAAATCATCTATTATTATGAATCATTCATTGATTAAGGAATACCGAAATCCAATCATCACTCCTCAAAGGTCATGGATGGAGCGATTGTGTCTTAAGGTCAAAGACCTATTAAGCTCATGAACGTAGAGCCAACCTAAGCATTAAGCACTTCTAATTCAAGTTAAGGGCATGTTCTCTAAATTAAGAGATTCGAAACACAAATCACTCCCCAAAGTTCATGGCTAGAGCAATTGCGCCTCTTGTCTCAACTAAGAGATTCGGAAACACTTCTCACTCCTCAAAGGTCATGGATAGAGCAAGTGTGCCTCCAATCCCTACCATTAAGCATATGAACATATAGCCAAAACCTATTCTAGCACGATCATGCATAAAACAAGTTTCATCCATTCTTTAGAGCTAAGTGATTACGGTTATACCCGGATTTGTCATCCATGGAGGTACAACTGAAACCCATAAACACTCAAACCTATCCATACAAGTTAACTTCGAAATTCCAAAGACATACACACATAAATGGGATATTTGATTACAACTACTCCTACAATTAAGTTAATGTACTCCTAATCCCATCCATGAATACATATCAATTTCCAATCTCCACACACATGCATATCAAGATAAGTGGTTATCAATAATAACAAGAATGAATCAAAACCCAAATGAATTTAATAACAAACATCACATATATTGAGCACAAATAGGTTTACAAATATTCCCAAGTGAGGGTTACACATCAAGAAAACAAGAAAAGCAAAGAGATGAGTAAATAAGAATACAACCCTTGAATATGGTCCCTTCTAGAGCTCCTTCCTTGCTTGGCTCAAAATTGGCCATAGACCACTCCTTCTCCTTGCTATCAACTTATAGATGTGGTGGACGATGGGTAGAAATGGAGGTGGTGAGCTTCCCATGGAGGAGAACCTCCATGGAAGCTTAAAAGCCTCTCTATCTCTTAGGAAATGTTGATGAAGAATTGAATAGTTGCTGCTGTGTTCTTGTCTGTTCTTGTGTGAAGAGAGGAGAAAAACAAGATGTATATATAGTTAGGAAAAGTTTGGGGATGAATTGGGGTGCGAAAGGAACATTTTAGCCCTTCCAGGCTTCGAGGCGAGTGTCGGGGCAAATGGAATGGTCGCCTCGCAATTCGCCTAGCCTGTTGTAATGTTTGGGTAGAGGTTGAGGCAAGTGGTGAGGCGAGTGAAGGTTGGTCACCTCGTAGGTCACCTCGCACATTGGTATGGAATTTCAACTTCGCGCACTATTACAAAACGCGCATATCTCCTTCTAGAAAACCCGATATTATGATCTGTAAAAACCACTGGAAAGAAGACCTCTAGGACTTTCAAAATTTACAAAGAACTCATCGTGGTTCGATCTGAGGAGGGGGATATTCCCCCCGAAAGTTGAGTGTTCTGCACAAAGCTCTCTACCGCGGTCTGGAATCTAGCCTCGCGCACCGTTACGGAAATGATCATATCTCCCTCTAGAATATCTGGAATTGTGATTAGTAAAAACCACTCGAAAGTAGACTTTTGTGGCTTTCTAAAAATAAGTAGTACAAAACCCAATTCGATCTAAGGATGGAGATATGGACCCCGAAATATGTATGTTCTGCATGGGCACTTTATAATTTCAGCCCAACAACCTTTGGAAAACAGATTTGACCTGTTCCGTGGTCTCTATGTCGCATTCTGGCTCAACAACGGATCCACCGTGGAACAATGGTTTTGCTTGCCGCGGTTGATCACTAATCACACCGCGGTTAAGGTTGACGGTGAGGCCACGACAACTCTGAATACTTCCAATATATTTTCCTTTTGGCTCATTTTGCTTCTCAACTAATCTTTTAAGCTCAAAACATTTAAATAGGTAATATGTACCTACACATGGCTCAACAAACATATTAAATATAAAAATACGCTCGTAAACGAGAACAAAAGCTAGGAAATTGAGACCTCAAATAGGTACATTTATCGCCCTTGAGCAAAACTAAAAACAAAAAACAAACAAATACATAAACAAATACAAATATAACACATCAAAACATAAAAAATATAAAAACTATGCTAATCCACTTTCGTAGAAAACACGATGGCACTTAGCATATGCCACAAGCCTTTCAACTACTAGGCAATCCCTAGATAAAGAAGTTTTGTCTTTTGAGGGTTTACAGCTACGACACCCACAAACGTATACTCTGCTAGAAAATTGGTTGAGTTGCAATCCGCACATGCTAAGTGAAAACAACACGTGCATGCTAGAATAGCAAATATACCAATAAATAACAGTGCATCACTGATGGGCACGTCGTTGAAGTGCCATCAAAAGATTGAACATTTAAGTTTGGCCTCGTAAGCGTGCGAGTCACAGAGACTAGCACAACATCAAGCAAGGATCGTTCTGCAGGGAGGTGGGATCCACCGACTGTCTCTAGTTCTAGCTATTGTTACAACACGCCGAGCGGACTCGTGTGTTGCGCATGCAAAAGAATGTGGAAAAGTAAATGCTAAACTAACCTAACAAACTACATAAACAAATATGTACAAAGATAGGATGGAATGGAGCGATATGGAATTCATGGTTATACTAAGAAGATAACTCTACCATAACAATCACACAATTCAATACAAACATGCTCGTAAATGTTGAAAGTCGTGCTCACTTAATCCTCGCCAATATTCTCTGTCAAGTAATAAGGGCTAGACCGACGTGCACCAGTAACCTATTTCTACATGGTTACCCGAACTACACTCGAGTTCATTAAGAACTATGAGACACACATAGCGATTATACATGCAAAAGCCTCACGTATTTCTACCTTACCCTACATGTAGCGGCCAAACTACTCATGCACGTGGCGTGCTCCTCCGGACAGTTCTTCACACAACAACCAATGTTCATTCAAATGGTGGCTAACCACTCAAAAGCATTAAGCACTTCAAATGACCACTCAACCATCAACAAACACATTCAATAAAAAAGCAACAATGCTAGGTTTACATCAATTCCCTAATGAATGAAAGTACATATCAAAGGAGAGACAAAAATACAATGAGAGAAATACAAAATAGATAGAGAGGAGAACTCATCCGAACCGGGAATCGAACACCGGGTTCTCACGATTGTCAATCGCGATAATCCTAACCATTGGACGAAAACAACGGTCTCTAATCTCATGAATACACAACTATCTCAATAAAAGAGGAAGCTCTCTCCTTATATCTCTAATCTCCCTAAGATGGATGACTAAAATGAGAACAAGCTCACCAAACAACAATGTATAAATAGTTGATTGTTAAACATAAAGAACATTCAATTTAAGTTAAGGGTTCATTCTCTTGATTAAGGAATTCACCAAAATCAATTCACCACCCAACCCAAGCCATAGGATGAGCAATTGTGCCTTAATACAAAGACCCATTAAGCACAAGAATATATAACCAAAGCCTAATCTAGCATGTGAATGCATAATTAACCAAGCTTCTTCCACTCTTTAGAGTTAAAACTCAAACAGTCAAATCATTCTACACATGGCATAATAGTTCCTCCATCAACATACAAACAATCATGGAATGTTAAACTACACTACTTCTAAATTAAATTACTCTACTCCTAATCTCATTCATGCATACACATTAATGTTGACCATTCACACACATGACTATCATAATAAGAGAGAAAATCATGCATAAATCAATTATTAAAACAAAACCCAAAGAATCTAAGAACAACCATACATATATTATACAAGTGTAGGCTTACAAAATTCTCAAATGGTGATTATACATCAAAGAAAATAAGAAATACAAGAAGAGATAAGTTGTAGAGAAAACCCTTGAAGTAATCTTCTCCAAAGCCTCTCCACTTCCATTGATTGTCCTTGGTTCGAAATTGATCCTTAGAGCCCTTCTTTCTCCTTGTATTCTACTCTAAGATGGTGGAAGAAGTGTGAAATATAGTGGTGGAGGTGTATGGTGAGCTCCCATGGAGGAAAATCCTCCATGGGAGCTTGAATCTCTCCTTATTTGGTGGATAAGGTGAAAAAGATGTAAAAGATGGAAGAAGGGTGATTTGGGTGTGAGAGGGAGAGAAACATTGTCTAAAGAATGAGGAGAAAATGGGGTATTTATAGTGTTGGGAGGTTTGGGTAAGAACTGGGAGTGAAAGGACAAGATTGCCCCTTAAAAACGAGCTGGAAAACAAGTTTGACAGTGCTACAGGCGACTTGTGAGGCGACATGTGTGAGTCGCCTCATAAGTAGCCTAACCCTCTGGTGAAGAATTTTCAACAGGGTGCACTGTTACAAAAATGACCATAACTTCCTTTAGAAAACCCATAATTGAAATCTGTAAAAAGAACAGGAAATTAGACATCCGGGGCTTTCCGAAAATAGGCTATAGGAAATCTAGTTCATTATGAGGAGGGAGATATGGCCCTCAAAAGTTGAATGTACTGCACGGCATCCAAATCAGCCCAAATAACCTCCAAACTCTTCAGTTAAGCTCAAATACCCTCCATAGGGAACATGTCCCTACACAACACTCACAAACACATTATATACCAAAATATGCTCAAAAATGAGAATAAAAGCTAGGAAATGGGACCTCAAATAGGTATATAAATCGGTACGATCAATCACGCAATGCAAATATGCCAATACTTAGGATGTTTTCGGTTTACAAAACAACTACACTCGAATGCCCAAGATAAAATTCATCTCGACTCTAATCCTTACTATATTTCTCTCATTTTGCACTCAAAATCCTAGGCGCACTCTTTAGCAAACATATGTGAATGAGTTTATGTACGGAAATCAAATATAATCGCATATGAGTATTTTCAATAAAGCACATTTTCTGAAATCTATCTCATGAAGGAATTGAAATGCCATGAATGTGGAAAGAGCATGCATCGACTAACATTCCTAAGATAGACCTTCTAAGAGATCAAATAGGCTTTCCCTCACTATATTTGTGGCCAAGGGTAATTTGTGGTGAAATGTGGAGGATATGGTATGAGTAGGAAGGATAAAGCTACAAATCATGTCAAGATGTTTACACATTACATTTACATCAATTTGAGCTCTTTTACACATTACATTACAAGCGTCTAGGCTATAAACTTTACATTGAACTATTGTGCTACATTTGTACTCATATTTTTGAGTAACCTTACATTTGAAGAATTGAAGGCTTAAGTGTTTGTAATTCACACTACTTTTTTTTAAGCCTTTGCCTTTGCACAATTTACAAACATTTGCCTAAGTACACGCTTTACACATTTTAGAGCTATATGATCGGACGATATATATATACATAATTGAGGTCCCCATTTCTTAGCTTTTGTTCTCGTTTTCGAGCATCATTTTGTATATAAGTGTTTATTGAGCCTTGTGTATGTACATATTCCCCATTTCAAGGTTTTGAGCTTAAAAGATTAGTTGGGAAGTAAAACGAGCCAAAAAGAAAATATATTGGAAATATTCAAAGTTGTCGAGGCCTCGCCGTTGACACAAACCGCGGCGTGATTAGTGGTCAACCATGGGAAGTTCCGTAGTGAATCCGTCATTGAGCTAGAACGCAACATAGAGACTGCGGCACAGGTCAACTCTGTTTTCCAAAGGTTAGTGGGATGAAATTGTAAAGTGCACATGCATAACACACTAATTTCGAGGTCCATATCTCTTTCCTCATATCTAGTTGGGTTTCATACCACCTATTTTTAGAAACCCCCAGAAGTCTACTTTTCAACGGTTTTTACGGATCACAATTTTAGGTTTTCTAGAGGGAGTTATGATCGTTTTTGTAACGATGCATGAGGCTGGAAACCAGACCGCGGCAGAGAGCTTCGTGCAGAACACTCAAATTTCGGGGGGCATATCTCCCTCCTCAGATCAAACCATGATGATTTCCATATATATTTGGAAAGCCTCAGAGGTTAATTTCCAGCTGTTTTTACGGATCGCAATTCTAGAATTTCTAGAGGGAGATATGCGCGTTTTCATGAAGGTGCGCGAAGCTAAAATTCCATATCAGTGTACTAGGCGACCGGTGAGGCGACCAAAATCACTCGCCTCACCACTCCCCTCACCTTCTACTTAATTTTCAAAGCAAGCAAGACGACTTTCCAAGCGACCATTCTGCTCACCTCGGAGCCTAGAAGGGCCAAAATGGTCCTTTCACACCCCAATTTTCCCCAAACTTTCCCTAACTATAAATACACCAATTTCATCTCTTCTCTTCACACAAAAACACAGCAGCACTTCCATTTCTTCATCTTCTTCATTTCCAAAGAGAGAGAGAAGCTTTCAAAGCTTCCATGAAGGTTTTCCTCCATGGAAAGCTCACCACCTCCATTTCTACCCATCACCCACCACATTTGAGAGTTGATTGCAGAGATTAGGAGTGGTCTTTGGACCAAATTCGATCCAAGCAAGGGATGAAGCTCTTGGAGGATTCTTCAAGGGTTTGGTTTCCTTTATCTCATCTTTGTATTTCATGTTTTCCTTATATGTAATATCCATTTGGGAATTTTTTTTAAACCTTTATTTGTGCTTATATATAAGTTATTGTTCTTAAATTCGAATTGGGTTTTGATTTGTTCTTGATATTCATTGATAATCTCTTGTTGTGAATGGCATATGTATGGATGATTGGAAATTGATATGTGCTTATAGATGAGATGAGGAGTAGATTAACTTAAGTGTAGGAGTAGTTATAATTAAATATCTCATTTGTGTGTGTATGTCTTTGGAAGGTCGAAATGCCATGTTAGGATCAATTTGAGTGTTTATGGGTTTCGGTTGTACCTCGAAGGATGACCAATCCGGGTATGACTGTAATCACTTAGCTTTTAAAAATAGATGAAACTTGTTTTATGCATGATCGTGCTAAGATAGGTTTTGGCTTTATGTTCATGTGCTTAATGGTAGGGACTAGAGGCACATTACTCTTCCATGACAAGAGTGATTAGTGCTTCGAATCCCTTACTAGAGACTATAGGCACATAGCACTTCCATGACTCTTTTGGGGAACGATTTGTGTTTCAAATCTCTTAATTGAAAGAACAAGCCCTTAACTTGATTTGAATGTCCTTAATGCCTAACAATCGCTTATATGCACTTATTTATGGTAAACTTGTAAACCCTTATGTAACCATTATCCTACATCTCTCCAAACCATCCTTTTATTTGTCACATTAAACACCATCCTCACCTTTCCATATTCTTTTATTTGTTTTCTACTTTTCTTTCATTTCATTTTCCTTGCACACCGCATTATGCACACTCCTCACACACACCATTCTCACCACATCCGCATTCTATTTACATTGCTTTCTATAAACACTAAAACAAGAAATGGTCAACGGATAACATCTACCTGCGGAACGATACCCTCGCTTACCGCTTTACTTGTTTTCAAACTTTAGAACACATTGCGTAGGAACTTTTAATATAAATATCTTTTGATAATAGCCATTTGATAACGACACAAAAAACGAGTATCACTACACATAGCTTCTCATAACCTATACACCTTAACATGATCAATAACTAGTGTATGTGAAGTGTTTGGGTTATGTATGTGGTGGAGGTTTAGTGTTTGGCCTCAAATTTTTCCAATGAAAGCACACATCAAGGGACAAGTGTTTAGGCTATTTTAGTAGTTATGCTCACACTCAAGCCCAAAATCATTTCTAAAAGATCCATCTACCAAGGTAATACAAATCTCAAACAAGCAATCCACATGATGATGTTCTATAGCAATCTATGAAAGAAATTTGATGTGCAATGAGATCATTAAAAATTAAGTACAAATTCGAAGAGTGTATAAGAGTAGAAACAAAATATACCTTTATATTTTCGCAATTTAGGCTTAGTGTAACTCACGGGTAGTTTCCACTATTTTCCTAAGCTAAACAAAAATAGAGGTCTCATCTACCACAACATCAAAAGATTGGCACTGTACAAGCATATTTAAAGCGATGCATGAAGCTAAAAGTATACATGATATGTCTCTACTGGCACGCGAAAGAAAATAACTCAACATGGAGGCCAAAAATTTCAAAAAATATTGAAATTTAAATTTGTCAAATGTCTACTCTATGATGTATATCTTTGAAAGAACTTAAAATATTTTGACAAAAAATTTACACCATAAATTAGACATATAAATACACACTTTTTTTTTAGAAAAATATTTCAAAATTCAAATTGAAAAAGTGTGAAAACGGACAATTAAAACAGTGTATGTGCAGTTTCAAAAAAACAGGGCATCGCTCTTGACCTTTGGTCGAAGAAATGGTCATAACTTTTGAACCGCCACCCATAATTTTACGTTATTTATATATTCAGAACCGTAACGAAAAATCAAAGAATGCAGCGTGGGCAGAAAAATTAATTTCCTCACCAATTAATACAGTTTTAAAGAAACATTTGCCCTAAAAATCATCAAAACAGGGCACATTTTTTACGAAGATTTGAAAATTTTATAAAACATAACAAAAACAAACGTAAAAAAAAAAACCAGAAGTGTCCACACCCCCAAAACTAAACTCAACATTGTCCTCAATGTTGCTCAACTCATAAAATATGGACAGCGTTTAGCAAGATTCAGGAGATGGAACATAAACATCACAAAAGGCTAAAAACAAAAACACAACAATTCCTAAGATCTAAGCACAATACAAATCCACTCTTAGATCTAGACAAAAAATAAAAATCACAAGCACAGCAAACGTAGCATTCCTATCATTAAGCACATGGGCAGTTTCCGCCAATGTCGACAACTATTCCACAAGCACTCAAGTTTAAGTAGAGGAATAACCTCTTGTGTCTGAGAACAACACGTCTGTTGTGCCGCTACCGTTTCACTGGATGGAATTGTTGAGGTGCGATAAGCGCACACTTTTTTCTCATGAGCTATGCTGTCCATCTGACCTGAAAATTTTCATTCCTTGCACAAGCACAACTCAAAAACATCAAATGCGTATGATATAGATAAAAAGAAAAATCATAAAGACAAATCCTACCCGCATACATATATATCCGTAAAGCAATTAATCTAGACATTTACAGAACTTAAGCTAAAACAAGAAACAACCAACGAATAGGCACCTCCCCGGCAGCGGTGCCATTTTGATGAGAGCGTCATTGTACTCTCATCAAAAGATATTTATAAGTTCAACCTCACGGGTGCTAGTTCCTAATAACTAGTATATCAGTAAGTAAAGGGATCGTCCACTGAGAGGTGGTATCCGTCAACCGTCTAGTTCAAGTGTTTATTGAAAGCATGTAAATAGAATGTGGATGTGGTGAGAATGGTGTGTGTGCGAAGGAAATGTAAATGAAAAGAATGCAAATAAAAACTAAGGGAATATGGAAGGGTGAGAATGGTGATTAAGGTGACAAATAAAAGGGTGGATAGGAGAGATGCATGAGAATGATCACACAAAGGGCAACATGTTCACCATACATAAGTGCACAATAGTAGTTGTTGGGCAATGAATGACATCTAATTAGTTAGGAGATAGTTCTCACGATTAAGGGATTCCGAAACCAAATCATCTATTATTACGAATCATCTATTATTACGAATCATCTATTATTATGAATCATCTATTATTACGAATCATTCGTTGATTAAGGAATACTGAAATCCAATCATCACTCCCCAAAGGTCATGGATGGAGCGATTGTGTCTTAAGGTCAAAGACCCATTAAGCTCATGAACGTAGAGCCAACCTAAGCATTAAACACTTCTAATTTAAGTTAAGGGCTTGTTCTCTAAATTAAGAGATTCGAGACACAAATCACTCCCCAAAGGTCATGGCTAGAGCAATTGCACCTCTTGTCTACACTAAGGGATTTGGAAACACTTCTCACTCCCCAAAGGTCATGGATAGAGCAAGTGTGCCTCCTATCTCTACCATTAAGCATATGAACAGATAGCCAAAACCTATTCTAGCACGATCATGCATAAAAACAAGTTTTATCCATTCTTTAGAGCTAAGTGATTATGGTTATACCCAGATTGGTCATCCATGGAGGTACAACGGAAACCCACAAACACTCAAACCTATCCTTACAAGTTAATTTTGACCTTCCAAAGACATACACACACAAATGGGATATTTGATTACAACTACTGCTACAATTAAGCTAATCTACCCCTAATCTCATCCATGAATACATATCAATTTACAATCTCCACACACATGCATATCAAGATAAGAGGTTATCAATAATAACAAGAATGAATCAAAACCCAAATGAATTTAATAACAAACATCACATATATTGAGCACAAATAGATTTACAAATATTCCCAAGTGAGGGTTGCACATCAAGAAAACACGAAAAGCAAATAGATGAGTAAATAAGAATACAACCCTTGAAGATGGTCCCTTCAAAAGCTCCTTCCTTGCTTGGTTCGAAATTGTTCATAGACCACTCCTTCTCCTTGATATCTACTCATAGATGTGGTGGATGATGGGTAGAAATGGAGGTGGTGAGCTTCCCATGGAGGAGAACCTCCATGGAAGCTTGAAAGCTTCTCTCTCTCTCTATTTGGAAATGAAGAGGATGATGAAGAATTGAAGAGTTGCTGCTGTGTTCTTGTCTGTTCTTATGTGAAGAGAGGAGGAGATAAAATGTGTATTTATAGTTAGGGAAAGTTTGGGGATGAATTGAGGTGCGAAAGGACCATTTTGGCCCTTCTAGGCTTCGAGGCAAGTGCCGGGGTGAGTGGAATGGTCGCCTCGCAAGTCGCCTCGCCTGTTGTGATGTTTGGGCAGAGGTTGAGGTGCGTGGTGAGGCGAGTGAGGGTTGGTCACCTCGTAGGTCGCCTCGCACATTGGTTATGGAATTTTAGCTTCTCGCACTATTACAAAAACACGCATATCTTCGTCTAGAAAACCCAGAATTGTGATCCGTAAAATTTCCTAGAAAACAGACCTCTAGGGCTTTCCAAATATATAAATAGCTCATTGTTGTTCGATTTGAGGAGGGAGATATGCCCCCGAAAGTTAAGTGTTCCGCACGAAGCTCTCTACCGCGGCATGGTCTCCAGCCTAGCACACCGTTACGGAAATGATCATATCTCCCTCTAGAAAACCCGGAATTGCGATCCGTAAAAACTAATGGAAAGTAGACTTTTGGGGCGTTCTAAAAATAGGTGATACAAACCCTAGTTTGATCTAAGGATGGAGATACTGAAATATGTATGTTCTGTATGGGCACTTTACAATTTCAACCCAATAACCTTTGGAAAACAAAGTTGACATGTGCCGCGATCTCTATGTCGTGTTCTAGCTCAATGGTGGATCCACCGCGGGACAATGGTTTTGCTTGCCGCGGTTGACCACGAATCAAACCGCGGTTTGCGTTGACGGTGAGGCCACGACAACTTCGAATACTTCCAATATATACTCTTTTTGGCTCATTTTGCTTCCCAACTAATCTTTTAAGCTCAAAACCTTGAAATAGGGAATATGTACCTACACAAGGCTCAACAAACATATTATATACAAAAATACGCTTGTAAACGAGAACAAAAGCTAGGAAATGAGGACCTCAAATAGGTACATTTATCGTCCGATCACCCAACCCAATAAAAATCATTTGTACTCCACAGAAAATTCGTTGGTTGTGGGCTAGACAAAAGTTTAAATGGCCCATGATTTTTCCAATAATAATAATAAGCTGAAAATAAATAAATACCCAGACTAATGTTAGGAAATTCGGTGTAGATTTTTGATAAAGTTGAATTTCATTCTAGTTATTCACCTACCCCTACCCTCAATTATCTCCTTTCAAATATGGAAACTACTTATAAATGTTGAAGCGACTCAGTGGTAAGTCCTTCACACTTATACGTTGATGATGTGAGTTCAAATTATATCTTTCCCTGAAAATCACGAATTTGTACTTTAAAAAATATATATATATATATAATAATTTTCACATAAGTCCATACTGATAGAATTATATAAGGACATTGAATGTGGGCCACTCATTTTACATATTTTGACTTGGTATGTATACACTTGTCAAAACTATTTTATAAATGAGTGGCTCACATTCAATGTCCTTATATAATTCTATCAATGCGTACTGACAGAAAAAAGACTGTATATATATATATATATATATATATATATATATGAGAAAATACCCCTCTTTAACCAAAAAATTAAGGGAGTTCCTATTTTTACCCAATTTTAGAATTTTGGTTGTTTTTACCAAACTTTCCACTGAAAATACAAATTACCCATGTACCAGATTAAACACACTGGAAATTAAACACTTTGAGAATGAAACTAGTGGTGTGTTTAATGATGAAAACTAGCGGTGTGTTTAATTGAAAAAGACTGGTGTATTTGATTCCCATTGTCTTTAATTTCAGTGTGTTTAATCTGGTGTAAAGCTAAATTTGTCTCTTCAGTGGAAAGTTTGGTAAAAAAAAACCAAAACGCTATTGTTGGCTAAAAATAGGAACTCCACTAATTATATGGTTAGTTTTGATTTTGACCCTATATATATATATATATATATATATATATATATATATATATATATTGGAAACTACTACTTATTATCACATATCTCTTTCAAGAAATTGTCAAATTGACTCCACTTATTGTGGATTACATTTGCTACAATAGCAATGTTAATTTGCTATATTATTGAGTTCAGAGACGCTCTTCTCATGTTTTAATTGCTTGGTTGTACAATAGAAAATATATACACATGATGCCTTTGTTATTTCTTTTCATCTTTCTTTCCTTCTCTATCTTCCTCTTCTTTCTTCTCCAAAACCACCAAAATATTGTTAATTTTCCACCACTACCAGGCACCAAGCCTCTTCCTTTGATTGGTAACTTAAACCAAACTCTCTAAACACTATTTGGTCCTCTCATGTCGTTGCGTCTCGATTTTGTTCCAATCCTGGTGGTTTCCTCACCAAAAAATGTAATTACTTTTATATTTATGTCCTTTTAATTTATAATTTTTATATATTTACATTTTAATATATTAAATAAAACTAAAAAGAAACCATTCAATCAATTTTACAACAAAATAATATAGTTATTAAAAATTTCCAAAATTTTATTTTACAACTAATAATATTAACTAAAATATTATAAATATTTTATTAAAAAAATAGTCTTCATTTTATAAGGATGATCACAAAGGGTGAATAATCAAAATCTCCGAAAATTGTCAGCAATTGACCCAACATTACATTACACGAATATGATCCTGCCTCCGTAAATTTCTAGTATGTTGGCTTTAAGCTACTGTTGCTTTCAGTCAGGAGCATGCTCCGATGGCTGACCTCCCACCGGTTTTTTTTTTTTCTGTTTTTATGTCAGTATGTGATCTTCTCTTATTCTTTGAGAGAAGGATTTGTTTACGTGTTTGATAGTGTTTTTTTAGGCATTGAGGATACTTTTTTTATTAGTATAATTATGGTTTTCTAAAATTAATGTTGTCAAGTAAAAGATGATCAACTTTCTTCATGTCATGATAAGATACGATTAATTAATTAATCAATTTGTTATACTTTATTTATTTTTTGAAATATTATTAAAATTCAGGGTTTTTTTTGGGAGGGGAAGACTTAAACCCATAGCCTGATGGTGTAGATGCAAGGTGTTTACTACTAGATCAACCTCATTTTGTCAATTTGTTATTCTTTATTAATGAAAATGAATTGAAAGCTCATAATCTCTATATAGAATACATGGGTAAGAGATTTTCAATATGGAATTCTCTTATATATACAGTTATCTTAAAAAAAACATATTTATATATACAACTATCTTTAAAAAAATATATATTTATTGATAGAGTTTATAACTAGATATAAAAGAAATACAAATAATAATAATAATACCGACCTCCGTATGATCAGAGTCCTCTGAAAATTCTTTTTTCATTACTTTGCTATATAATAATCATGTGATAATGAGAAATTTTGATACTTGAATTAAAATTAGAGTTTAATTAGGGTTTATCATAAAAATTAAGGTTTATCAAAAGTCTTAAAAATTAAATAAATAAAGAGATAAAGTTGAAGATATGAGTGTACATAGCACTGTATTTGGTTTAATTTTTAATTACAGTAATTTGTCCTTATTGGTAAATTTCAATTGGGGATATTTTTGTAATTAAAATTTTTAAGAAAATATGGGTGTAATAAATAGTTTTATGAGTGTCAATATCGACACCTTTTTTTTTTTTGAAAAACCTCTATTGATGGAAGACAATAGAGGTGGAACAAACCTCCAATGGTGGTCAAACATACCAATAATGGAGTTCGAAATAGGTTGACCTCAATTTGAGGTATGTTAGACTTTCATGGAGGTCGATGAAGAAGATGAAAAAAAATGGAAAATTTTGTATTTTGCCCAGTAATTCTTGGAATTTACAAAAATACTCTATAAGTTTCAAAACTTTTAAAATAAGGCTCAAAAATACAAAATAAGTCTCGAGAATACCCAAATAAGAATCGGAAACATGAAAATAAGTATTGGAAAAAAAGCTCGAGACTTTTTTTATATGGAAAATTTTATTCAAGAGCCAAGCAAGGCAAAAACAAACAAACAAACAAGCTGAGAGGCTAGCAAACTGATGCAGCATAGGTTTCACTTTCGTTTTTGGGTCGTTTTGAGCACCCAAAATGGGCCTAACTTCGCAGGGGCATAACTTTCAGATACAAGCTCCAAACGACTATTATAATATACTTTCGGAAAGCTCAGGACGTTTACTATAGGCCATTAGAAGGTTTAGGCCCAAAAAAAGGTCATTTAGCTTGTCATCCGGGAATTTTAAGTTTCTTGCGCGACAATTTGGATTTTCTTACTTTTTTCGAATAAGTTTAGATTTAGTTTTGTTTTTAGTTTTATTTGGGATTCTTTTCCTGATTTTTTTGAGTTGTTTTAGGAATCTAGGAGTTTATTTCGTTCCCTATTTATTAGAATGTATTAGGGTTTTGAAATTCAGTTTTTAGTGAAATAAAATTCATGATTGAGCTTTTGCTCTCAAACTGTTCTTTTTCCTGGTATTCTTTGAATCAACAGGGATGAGAATGCTTGTTGCTCTCGTGTGTGTGAATTTCCTAATTCAAATCGCTTCCGCCTACATCACAAACCAACAACAGAACTTACGTCAAAAGCAAAAACCCAACAGCAAAGAGCAAAGTGACCCAAACAAACAACCCAAAACAGGACAACAGCAAAAAACAACCAGTTGACTACAACAACAAAACACCAACAAAACATATGAACTACAGAGAGCAAAAGCCAGAAAACACAGACACACCCTACTCACCAATTTTTCATCACACCAACGAAGAACAAACCGAGAATTAGGGTCTTGTGGCCTTGTAATTGGAAACCAACCATCTCACTAGCTCACGAAACCTTTTATCCTTCTTATCATCCCTCGTAGCCATCATCTCTCTCAACTCATTCTTTCTACTGTTGAACTCACAGCCAAGGTCCATACCTTTCTCGATCACCTTCTATATTTCGTCCTCAAGGTTCCACATCATCTTTTTTCTAGCTACTTGGTCCTGATTCTCAATGATTGCTCCAGCACTAAAGCTCCTTAGAAGTTAGAATCATGCTATGTCTCTTCAACATATGAGAATCTTTCCATTCATTTTCTTTTCTTCAAAAAGCTGATATAAGCCACAGATAGACCCCTACAAGAATTTGAACAAAAAACAGGATTCACAACATTATCACCTTGTCCATGCCACTCATAGTACCCTTTCTTTCGATAGTTGCTGCACTGTCTAACAGACCTTTACACAAACCTGATGTTGGTCCTTCATAACTCACACTGCCATCCTTAATACCCAAACAAGTTTCATCAGAATAATCAGATGGGCTTCCCAATGTTACAGCCTTTAAATCTATCTTCTGGTCTAACAAGGTTTCATCACCATTCCCCATATTTAAAGTATTACCCCATAAAGATTGAGAATTCAAAATTCCCCCCTCTCTAGGATCTTTTTTTTTAAAAAAAGATTAAACTTCATTAAGACCACAAAGGCAAGCAAGGGGAAACCCCCAAAAAACAGATTGACGAAAGAACCAACAGAACAACCACATTAATAAGAAACAAAGAGCAAAAGGCCCTAAAAACATAACAGAACAGAACAGCCAAAAACACAACAACAACACAGGAGCCACACCAGCCAAAAACAGAGATAGCAGCACAGAACAGAGCACCATTACAGGCGATAAGGAAGGCCTAAGCAACTAGAGCAAGACAAGCCACAAAAACCTGGAGCATGACCAACATCTAAAACAACCTTCCACCCACCACGCACAGCAGCAAAATGAAGAAAATATTGCAGGTATCCCCACTCAACAAATCCCCTGATCGGTCATTATTTGTATATGTTTTTTATCCTCATTCCTCCAATCAATTGCTTGTTTCTTGAGCCATTTAGTTGTTTAATTTGTATGTTTGAGCATTTTCAGATTGTTGGATCCAAGTGATGTGTTTGGAGAATTTTAGACAAAAAGGGCAATTATTGAAGAATTGAGAGACTAATATGCTATTTTCCTTGATCGCTGCCAAGACCGCTGTTAATTATGACAGCGGTACCAACGGCGCTTAAAAAGGAAGAAGAAACACTTCCAAAACACTGTCACACCGCTGTGAATTTACATAGCGGTACTCACAGCGGTTCCCGAGACAGTGCAGGTCATCTGTGTTGCGAATGCCATATCTCTCAGCTCCGATTGAACTGTGTGTCCTGTAACCTATGGATTTGAATCCCCGAAAGTTTATCTTCTAACCTAATTTATGGCTTGTCAATCCCAATTTTGTAGAATAAGTTATGTCCATTTTAGTACCCGTTGCGCAGATCAGTCAGTCATAAAATCCGTGAATAGTGACGGGATTTAGTTTGCAAGTTGTCGGAACGGGAAATATTACCTTCTTGAACATGAGTGTGAGTCTTGGGAAGCAAGTTGATACCTAATCTTTATCTTCCTTCAATAAGTAATTAATTTTAATGGTTTAGGAAAGAAATAAAATCCTAAAAAGGTAGAGTTCTAAAAGGGAATTGATTTCCTTATTGGTTGAGTACTTGGCTTATTCGAAAGATACAAGCCAAGGGAGGTCCCAAGCCGCCAAGGGGGCCGTCCCCCACCATTCCATCACCATACACCACACCATTCTCTTTCATTCATCTTTACACATTGAAGATTTAAAGACGAAGAAGAATTCATCATTGAAGACTTGAAGAACTCATTGAAGATCAAGATGAGTTTTATCTTTTCTTTCTCTTGTCTCTTTATTTTCATGATGTGTAACTTCATTCTATGTCTTAATTATTTATTTGTGTTAATGCATGATTATATGCTGGCATGAATTTAGGGTTATGATAATTTAACAATTGAGTTTGGAGTGTTGATTTACACGCAATCTTAATTAATATTCAATTGAATGAGTAAAATTGATCTTAGCATTGATTTATGCAAGTAGGTTTTGGTTCATTAGTTCTTGCACTTAATGGGTTCTTGGTTGTAGTTTGCGCCATTGATTTATGGGTAAATTATGACTTAGAACACTTGATTCATCCCAGGATCATACGTTAATAATCATACGTTAATAATCATACTTAAAATAAGAACGAATGCTTAACTTGATTAATATCTTTTTCACAAGTCAATTCGAAACATTGAGTAGACATAGTAGGGGAGCATTGATGGCCTAGTTTTCCATCTATTGATCACAACAAATTCTTCTTAATTGCTTTCTTTAATTTAATTTAATTTTAGTTTAATCAATCTTTTGTTACTTTTTAATTTAACTTTAATTAAAATTAGTTTTCAATCAATAAATCTCTTATCCTCGTGGGAAAAATCCTTACTTGCCTCTGTATGTATCTTTACGATTCGTGCACTTGCGAGTATTGTTTTTATAACACAATTTACACATATTATCCCTGACACACTTGACCCCATTTTCGCCAGACTATCTACAAAGGAGTTAAAAGTCCTGGAATCATAAACAACCTACATGCCTCCCAAAGCATTCAAAATGCTTCTAATGTCCAAGATGATGTTGACATGGCCAATGTTTCCAAGGTTACCTGTATTCACCCACGATGCGGCCACCTTCAAATCACTCACCACCGAAATGTTAGGACCACGAATACAAGGCTTCGACTGACACAACTCCCCTGCTCTTCTAATAGCCTAGATTTCCACAGATTTCGAATCCATGATCCCCATGTAAAAGGAAAAGAGGCATAAAATATTGCCATCTAAAACATACAACTGCTTATTGGTCCCTACCTCACATGCCAAGCTGGTAACATCTTTAGAATTAAGCTCAATATGGAAAAGGTTAACTTCACTTTTGCTTCTACCATCTGCATCTTTCCTTTCTTTCAAAAAAATCTGACCTCTAGCTTGCTTACTTTGGCCCAAATCTTGTTCAATTCAACGATCTGCCTTCTGCTCCCCTCTTCAACCTTGTTAGAAATCTTTTTGATTTTAGCTAAATACAGAAAAGCTCCCTTCTTATTATCCCACATCTGGTCACCTTTTTCCTTAACTGGAAAAACTGCCACATAGACCTTTATCGTCAACACCAAGAAACCTAGTGTTAGAGATAATGTTAGTGTTCCATCTGCTCATCACAACAACAGTGATTCAATCAGCAGTGATTATAGAAGAAGTAATGAAGCTAGGAGCTGTCAGGTTAAGAAGAGCAGCACAGCCTATCAAGCAGGACTTGCATTATATGCAGCTAGTTCTGGTGAACATCTAAAGCTTAGCAAATGTGAAATTGGATATAAAGTTAGTTAGACTGATTGGAATCTGACGTGACATAGTTTGTTATAAAATCTGATGTGGCAGAGTTTGTTATGGAATCCAACTCTTCCATTGATTGCCCAGAATCAGTTAGTTTTCAGTTAATTCGTTGAAAATCTTTGTAATATAAATATCTTGTAAAAAGCCAGAGATTAATCAAGTTATAAATCAATATAGAAATTTCTCAGAGAGCTATGTTAATGGCTTCTCAAAACTTTTCTTCTTTGTGAACTTTCTTCGAATACCTTTGATTCAATATGTCAAAACCTCTGTTTTCTTGATATAATAGTATTGTTTACACCTAGCAGCCAAGACCAGTTCATCAGAAACAATTCCTCCTCCTTCACCACCGAAAACGCATATCCACCTCCCATAATATCAATCTTGCTTGGAACTTTAAGACCAAAAGGAAATTACACCAGAATCCTACTTTTGTCCAGTCTTTTCCTTAGTTTTGTTTCCTCTGCTACTAACAATGGTTTTCCTATTATCTCCCCAAGTTTGAACAAGAATGTCTCATTCCAACAATTCAAGGGAACTCCAAAGACATTAACCCAATCAAGTCTCGATTTTGCTATGTGTGAGAAATCCCATTTTTCCACAGTAGTGAAAATATCATCCCAATAAAAACGATTTCGAATGAAACTTGAGCACTCTTGTTCAGACTCATACATCCATAACACTTTCATGTCCCTTAAAAAGGAAGATGAAAACAAAACTCCTTTACCGGAAAGCCTACAATTCATAGTAGAGACATTCAAAAACTCCTTCAAAGTACATACTGCACACCTAGAAATCCACCTTTCATCAACTTGGGACTTCTCCAAGACCAGCTTACTCATCTCTTTCCTAGCATCCTCTCTTCTGTTCACTTCCTCTTTCTTATCACCTTTGACCACATCTGTAAAAGATCGGCCTGGAAGTTGCATCTCCCGGACATTGAGTACCCTTTCTTCACCCAGCTCTTTCTTGTCGTGAAACGACCTTCTCGTACTTAGCAATTTTCGAGATGATATTCCACCCATTGATGACCATCCCATCCGTCTTCTCCACCACTCATGATGCTTCCTCCATTGAAGCAAAACAAACAAACGAAAAACACTTCCTTCTCGAGCTATTTTTGGATGACAGAAACACATCTCTCACCCACCCAAATGGTTTGAAGAATCCCCATAAACTCCCTAAATCTGTTTTAGGATAAATGTTATGATTGTGGTTTAAGGGTATTTTTATCAGATTCATATTTTAGGTGTTAATAAAACTTAAGTTACTGTATTTAATTAATTAACTATACTAATACTAAAGTTTATATGATATGGATTTCTAAAAAAGAATTATTCTTTTGACAAAAGAAATATTAATAAGAGAATAGATTTAAATCCTACTTGAAGCATTACTACCAATTGCAGATCGAGAAGCAGAAAAAGTGAAACAACTGCTATTAATAGCAAACAAATTGAAACTTCTCTAGCTACCTTTTACTAACCTTGGATAAATTTAGCCAATATTTGATTGCAAAATTTAGTGGCCTGAGCTTTCCATCATTGCACTATAAAAATGACTTCAAGCATAGTTAGATTTTTCATAATTCATTTAAAATAATTGATTAAGAAGAAAAAAAAAACCAGAAAGTTAAAAAATGGGGAATTTGAAATTGGTGGCAATGTTTTTATTGTTGTTAGTATCAACTGCTAAAGCTCATTCGGGTGCTGTTTTTGATATTCGAAAATATGGAGCAAAGGCTGACGGGAAGTCAGATATCAGCAAGGTATATTTATCGTATACATGATTCGTTTGTTTGTTCACGAATTGGTTGAGCTGTTGATTAGAGTAAATAATTATAAGACTTTTGTGTTTGTCAAAATAGTCTCGAATAATTTTGTTTCTTTCTCTCAGGCTTTATGCAATGCTTTTAAAGAGGCATGTGCATGTCCTACTCCAAGCAAAGTGTTGATTCCGAAACGGACATTCTTGTTATCCCAAGTGAGCTTAGAGGGTCCTTGCAAGGCAAAATGAAGGTTGATGGCAGCTGGGTTACTTTCCACCGCATCGACTGGCTCACATTGTCTTGAGGTGGAACTTTCAACGGACTAGGACCCACAGCTTGGGGTACTTGTGGCCTTAAGTCATATTGCAAGCAACTTCCCATTGTAAGTTAATTCAATCATTTCTTGCACATACAGTTTACTTGTAGTTATGGTGTCTGCATCTTTTTTGTATGATGATTGTGGTCGTAATACAACAACTTATATCATAATCAATAATTATAATCACTCACGTTTATATTTGTTTTTAAAAAGTTGCGTGGACTTCAGGATCCAAGCATTTTTAATATAGACAATAATGACACTTACGTAATTTGTTTTATGATGGGTAAAATTGGACAGAATTTGAGATTCAACTTCATTACGATTGCGATAGTCGAAGACATAATTTCTAAAGACAGCAAACAGTTTCATGTTAATGTTCTGGGCTGCAACAACCTTACTTTCAGACGCTTTACTATCTCTGCACCCGAACATAGCATTAACACCGACGGAATCCATATTGGTCGATCCACCGATTCAAAAATCGCAACAGGTGATGATTGTGTGTCCATCGGTGACGGCAGCCGACAAATAACAATCACGAAAGTTACATGCGGACCAGGCCATGGCATCAGTGTAGGAAGCCTAGGTAAGTATAAGAATGAAGAACCTGTAGTTGGAGTGACAGTCAGGAATTGTACCTTCTTCAATACCATGAATGGTGTCAAAATCAAAACTTGGCCAGCTTCTTTCCGAGGCTCTGTATCCGACATGCATTTCGAAGACATTATCATGAATAATGTGAGCAGTCCTGTCATCATCGATCAAATTTACTGCCCACATAATGAGTGATTGAGTGCAATGCAAAGGTAATTAATTGTATCCTGAAAACATCCCCACATAATATGTACAGATTGTATTCTGATGACGGTTTCTTTTCTTTAGCTTCCATCACTGGTAAAGATCAGCAATGTTAGCTTCAAGAACATTCGAGGTACTAGTTCAACTCCAGTTGCAGTGAAGCTTGCTTGCAGTAGCGGCACACCGTGCCAGGGTGTGGAGATTGCTGACATTGACCTCAGATATACCGGAAAGGAAGCACGTGCAGCTGTGTCCGAATGCAGTAATGTTTGGCCTAAGATTTTGGGGAAACATAGTCTCACTATCTGCACTTTTGTTTTTTTGATAACGGCAAACTTTATTGAAGCAAAAACAGCAAGGCAAAAACCATGCTGGACCACAAAACAACAGCACAAAAAACAAACAGGGACACCAAAACTAGATGTCCAACTAAACACTCATCGCAAACAAAACAGGGGAAGAAAGCCAAACCCAGAAAAACAGAGCACACGAACCAGCACTGATTGATCAGCAAAAAAACACAGAAGAAACCCCACACTCTGAAGGCTGCTTATCCCCCAAAGCCAAGAAGAAAACGAAGCAAAAAGGAAGAAAACATATTAAGAACAAATAAGCTAAATTTCGCACCAATTAATGGACTCCCCAAAAGAACTTGCTCCTTTCTTGGCAAGGCTGTCAGCGTAACCGTTAGAATCTCTCGAGTTGTAGATCACTATTGTGTTACCTAGAAGAACAAGCTTTGTACGAATATCGTAGATAAAATCAACTAGATTAATATTTCCGAAACCTGCCTCATTGATCCAAGCCACTGCAGATTTGGAGTCACTGAGGACTACTATGTCCCTCCCAATAAGACTTGGCTTTGAAGCACAGAGTTCAACAGCTTTTTGTATTGCCAGGATTTCAGCAGCATTTGCATCAATAAAACCTTTGAAAACTGAGAACAAGCACAACACCTTTCCTCTCGAGTCCTGCAAGACCCCCCCGATTCCCGCTCGACCACAATCTCCTCTGACTGAACCATCCACATTGAATTTCAGAGCGTCAAAAACTGGAGGGATCCAGTCTTTAACTGGGTTGCGATTCAGAGGTTTGGCTTCAGTACAACATTCCTTCAAATTTTCTGGGATAATAGATATCGGTTCCGAAGAGCCTTTCCCATGGTGCTTGAACCATCAGGCGACACGAAACTTTATCAAGTCTGTAACATAATCAAACTCAGCTGGGATTCCTTTAAACACCACCACATTCCTAGCTTCCCGTAATGACCAAACGATGGCCTGAAATAAGGTGCTCCAAACTCTCCCAGACTTCCCATTTGGGCAGAGACCCTTCCAATCTAAAAACCATTCATTTAGAGAGCTGTTACAGCAGCCCACAACGTCCCACCACCCCATACACTTAGCCCACACACCCCACGCCCAAGAACAATGTAAAAAAAGATGATCAATTGATTCAAGACCCTTCCTACACATCGGGCAATCCAAACCAGCATACATACTCATACCAAAATGTTCCATCACTTGATTAACCATGACCCTTCCTCTGAGGAGTTGCCACATAAAAACCTCTACCTTAGGAGGAGTTATCCCATCCCACGAAAAAATCACATCCTTCTGAACTAAACCAAGACCATCCTCAATGCATCTTCTAAAAGACTTGACCGTGAATTCACCATTGGGGCAATGGGTCCAAGCTACAGCATCTGGAATGGTCTTGCTAATGGCAACACAGTCAAGGGCCATGATAAACACATTCCACAGGTTCACCTCCCAATCAAAAATTCTTCTCCTCAGTTGAACTTTCCAAATCCACTTCTCACCCTACCAATACCAGAATTCCCTGATTGTGCCACTTTTTTTTGAAGCCAAAGCATGAATTCTCGGATGAGCCATTTTCAAAGAGCTGTCCTCCCACCAAATATCCTCCCAAAATCGAGCTCTATCACCTATGCCCACTTGGATCTTCAAACCCCCTTTAAGAATATTTGCTGTTAGGGAACCTTCAACAAAAAGGCTGCCAACAGCTTTTGTGAAGAAAGAAGCTGTGGAAGGTACATTCCACTTCCAAATGAGACTAGACTGTGATATCCCATATTTCGCACACAAAACCCGTTTCCATAGAGACCCTTTTTCCTTGCCAAATCTCCACACCCACTTGGCTAGCAAACTTTTATTTTTGTCCAAAACTCTCCCAATCCCAAGTCCCCCCTGACTTTTGTGATTGCACATAGTTCCCCAATCCACCGCATGAACATTTCTCTTTTCCGCCCCATCTCCCCAAAAGAAACTTCTCTGAATCCTTTCCATTGAATGGGCCACACTTGCCGGCACTTTGAACACTGACATGTAGTAAGTAGAGATACTCAACAGCACTGACTTGATCAAAACCACTCGTCCCCCTTTGCTCTAAAATTTCTTTTTCCACGGAGCCAACCGTCTTTCTTATCATCTAAATAACATATTACAAAGATCTTATAATATTATATTATTAGTATGTCATTTAAATTCATTTGCCGACAAACGGGAATAGTGATTTTACTCAATTTCATATATAATACCATAAGCAGTTGGCGTTTGATGTTACCATTCTATACAAACCGAACCAAACCAAACCTATCAATGAATGTATATGCATCATAATAAAATAAAATAAAATAAAAAAATTCCCACAGTAAATCCGATAATCATGTTGATCTTGCATTAGGCATCACGTGCATCTGAACTAAAATTTAAAAAGAAAAAATTGGCGCACTCCTTGTCATTTAGAAGTAATGATGTGAGTCTCATCTAATATTTTATAAATAAAAAATCGACACGCACCTTACCAATTAGGCATCACGTGTGTCTCAACTAAAATTTAAAAGGAAAAAATCACACGCACCTTGCTATTCATGCGTCACAATCAATTAAAAAAAACTTTATTTCAATATATTAGATAAGTTATTTGATCAAAACTCCAATGTCTTACTTAAAAAATAAAATAAAAATTAAAACACATTAAAAGAACACTAAATCTTGACACTGAGGAACAAGATTTCGGACAGTGAATGGTTGTAGTACAACATGACCTATGACGGTAGCTTACAAAATTAGTCCACTTGCCTTGCTTTTACAAAATTAGTCCACCGCCTATATGGAAAGAACCTGAAAGCATAATTATACACATGAAAAATACTGTCTCTATCTCTCTCCCTGACCCCTGTCTGATTCTCACCAGTCACCTTTGTTTCTCTCTCAAAACCCTAGAAACAACAACAATAATAGCTTGTGATTCTGCTTCCGCTCCAGCTGCTGCTGCTGCTGCGGCTCCTGTTTCTCGAGCCAAGCAAATCAAAGGCATCTGAGTCAAGACACACAACTTGGTATTCGATAATAGCTTTCGTTTTGGTTTTGATTTTGTTTGTTTTTTGTTTTGGTTTTATTAGAATCGATTGTTTTAATTTGAAAAAAAAAATGTAAAAATAAAAAACCCAACTCAGTTTTGGATTCCAAATCGTATCTTTCACTCTGATGCGGTTTCTGATCAATGAGAAGACACTTTGTTGTTTTTGGATGGAACCCATTTGCGTACTTGTTTTATATTACCAAAAGGATCATTCCACAAAAGTTGAATGAATGATTCAACAGTGTTTTGTTCTCTTACGCACATCAGCATATGATTGTAGATTTGTTATTGTCATTTATATGTATGTGTGAAATGGTTTCGTTTCGTGACTGTGTTCTGTTGTTTACTGATTGAACTTGTGGATTTTACATGTAGGAAGCTTTTCTTTGATGGACAGAGGTTTGATTGGAAACATGTTTTTTTCCATAATCATTATTATTCCGCCTAATTTTTCTCTCTACAATCAAATGAATTAAAATTATAGGGAGAAAACTGCAGAGCTTAAAATTGAAACAGTGTGACTTACCTTATATGGAGAAAATCGCGTAGCTTAAACTTAAAGCAGAACCAGCCTATTTATACACATGAAAACCGTTGTGACTTACCTTATAGGGAGAAAACTGCATAGCTTAAAATTGAAGCAGAACCAGTCTATTTATAAACATAAAAACCGATGTGACTTGCCTTATACGGAGAAGACCACGTAGCTTAAAATTGAAGCAGAACCAACCTATCTATACACATGAAAACCGCTATAACTTACCTTAATTGGAGAAAACCGCGTAGCTTAAAATTGAAGCAAAACCAGCCTATTTATACACATGAAAACCGTTGTGACTTACCTTATACGGAGAAAACCGCGTAGCTTAAAATTGAAGCAGAACCAGCCGATTTATAAAGATGAAAACCGATGTGACTTACCTTATAGGGAGAAAACTGCATAGCTTAAAATTGAAGCAGGCCCAGCCTATCTATACACATGAAAACCGCTATGACTTACCTTATTTGGAGAAAACCGCATAGCTTAAAATTGAAGCAGAACCAGTCTATTTATACATATGAAAACTATTGTGACTTACCTTATATGGAGAAAACCGTGTAGCGGTTAGGAGAACTATACCAGACGCTTTGGCTTGGTCCTTCTATTCTAATGATCTTTTTTCAGTAGGTTTGTTTAGAAGATGCCTCGAAGAAGAGCCTATCGATGTTAATTTCAACTCTAAGTTTTTTTGGTAGGGGTTATGTCCGCCGAAGGTTGAGGTGTTTGCGTGGCTTCTTCATAAGGGAAGGGTTCTTGTGAGAGATGTTCTAATTCGCTTTGGCTGCAATCAGATCCCTAGTTTAGAATGTCCTATGTGCGAGACTGCATTGGGAATGGTAGACCATCTTTTTCTCTTATGTCCACGGTCTTGGGAGTTATGGTCGGGTTGTATGAGATTGTGGGGGGTCAATTCTTGTCCTAATAAGTCATTGAATGATTGGCTTTTTGGTTGGATGGGCTTGTTTCAGGCGCCTAACAGGAGGCGTGTGTTTGCTCTGGTTTGGTCTTATATGAGAGGCTAGAAATAGGGTGGTGTTTGAAGGAAAAGATGCTAACTTAATAATGTTTTTGGATTTGGTTAAGTGTAGAGTGGTCCGGTGGTTCAAGCATCATGGTGGTGGTTCAAATGAGGCTATTACTTCGATCTTGCTTGACAATATTCAAGAGAGGTGTGTTGATAGAGTCTCAGTCAAGGTTAACAGGCTTAGTGCTTGGATTCCCCCCAATAATGATGAGTTGATGTTCAATGTCGATGGATCCACTAGGGAAAGTCCGGGTCCGGGTGAGGCAGGCATTGGAGGTGTGCTTAGAGACTCCAGTAGCAAGATTCTTTGCTTGTTCTCGTCTTTCGTGGGTTTTCTGGACTCAAATTCAACCGAGATTTATGTCATTCACAAAGCTTGTTTGCTGTTGGCTTCGACTCTATCGTTAGCCAATCGAAAGATGATTATTGTGAGTGATTCAAAAGCTTCTGTCTCTTGGATCAATGGTGAGGGTTTTGGCAATTTAAAGCTTGTGGACTTAGTGTACAACATTCGGAATTTTATGTAGTTCCACATTGCTGTTTCTATTAAATTTATGCATACGAGTTCGAATTCTTTTGCTGATGGTTTGGCAAAAATGGGGTCCAGCAGGAGTGGTGAAAGATTGGAATGGGGAGTCTTTTGAGTCTGGTGTTGTGCTTGGTTTGTTGCTGCTGCGCTGGTGGTACCTCAAGTGATCGACTGTTTTTTCTGTTGTTTATGCTTTTTTCTGCTCTTCTGGTTTTTCTTTTTTCTTTTGGTTGTGTAGTACTCTGTTTTCAGTGCCCTGTTTTTGTTTGTTCTCTTGTCTTGCTTGTGGCTGTTTTGTAGTACTGCTTTTGATTGCTGCTTGTTGCCTTCTGCTTGTTGGTGCGGTTGGTTTGCTGTTTCTTGTGGGTTGGTTGTTGCCTGGGGATCTTCCCCTTTTGCCTTTTGGCTTCTTGATGAATATGCCTTTTCAAAAAAAAAAAGTATCGGTATCTCTAATAATGTCAATTTAAAGCTGCAGAGCTTTTGCCAGAATCCATTTCATTGCTTTACATCATCATCACCACACTCACAGTAAATATCTTTTTTTTATGAGTAAAAAGAACAATATCTTTTTTTATTTTTGATCTTCTGAACAATTAACATACTCTCGTTGTAAATGAAATATGCATGTCAACTCTTAGCTCAGGTGGGGAATTTAAGTCCCACCAAGATTTACAAACATATATGGAAAGTTGTGCGCTACAATTTGATCTCGGTTCCAACATACCCCCAACTCGTTAGGTGTCAAAATTGATTGTAATACTAGACAAAAGAATTATATATATGAGATCTCATAAAAATATAGTTATGTCGTTAAGAGAGAAAGTAAGTGAGAGAAGTGCTCAGGCTTTTAGGCAAGACAATGGAAGGAGATTTGTATCTTCTGGAATGGGAGAAGGGATTTTAGAGATAATTTACACTCAATCTTTGTTGACAACATCAATCTAATAATGGTGTCAAGGGACTTATGGGGGATTTTCAAACCATTCGGCAAAGTGAGAGATGGTTTTTTGTCCGCTAAGAACAGTGCTAGGAAGAGTAGATTTGCTTTCATTCGATTTGAAACGGTAGAGGAAGCATCTGAGGTGGCGAAAGCGACGAACGATATGCATGTTTATGGGCGGTCTATCAGCTCAAAGATTGCTTTGTATGGGTGGTCAAATCGTAGGCATCCTTCTTCGTTATCGACTGGCAATTTATTTGTTGTGGGGAAGTCCCCTGATAGAGAGAATCTTTTGAAAAAAAAGCAAAGTCAGTCTTATGTAGATGTGGTAGGAGGCTCTCATTTTAGGGTACTGGGAGGAGAGTTAGAGAAGGAGGATTATCCTGCTTTTATGTCATGGAAGGTTCAGATGGAGGAGTTAGATTGGCTTGCTAGATGTGCTGTTGGTCAGCTTAAGAAATTCTCAAACTTGTCCAGCGTGAACAACAAGTTAGAATCTAGAGGATTCACATTCTCATCTTCTTACTTGGGTGACAAATATATCCTTTGGTTTTTTGATTCGGAAGTTGAGAGGGAAGGTTTCATTAGAAACTGTTTTTTCTGGGATGACTGCTTCTCGTTTATGTCAAGATGGTCGAATTCTTTCATCCCACAATCGAGGCTTGCGTGGATCAACGTCTATGGTACCCCTCTATCATGTTGGTGCAACGCTTTCTTTTCAAATTTTGGTCAGAATGTGGGTGAAGCTCTGTGGGTTGAAAAAGAAACTGCAGATAAAAGAAGATTAGATAGAGGGAGGTTTTTGGCTTTGATCCCGCCAGACAAGAAGGTCCCAAGCAGAATCAAGGTTAGTGTCGGAGGTATCCCTGTTATTGTTAAGCTAATGGAAGACCATTTTCCGGTGGATTTTTCATGGGTGTCTAGGGTATTAGGTCTAAAGATGGCCTCACATATTCAAAATTCAAATTTCTTACCTATTAAGGAAAGTTCTGAAAAGCTGCCAAGTGAAGGAGATGTCTTGGAGCTTGCAACATCCCTAGCTTGGGAGGCGAGGTCTTTAGGTGATGAGCTTAAGAAAAGCAAAGCTAGGTTGGGAATGATGGTCAGTTTTTTGATAAAGCTGATGCTACTTTGTTAGGTTGTGTGGATAGGTTAGATAATGATAAAACTGACTATATAGGGAGTAGTGATAATATTGTCAAATCTAGTGGTGGTAGGGGTGTTTATTCTAAGGTTGGGAGTAGTGAGGAAGCTGTTTTTTCTAAGGTTGGGAGTGGTGAGGAAGCTGATAAGATGGATATTTTTGTTTCGGTAGAAAAAAGCATGGTGGGGTCAAGTTGTCTGAATGAAAATAAAGCTAAAGCCAGGGGGATTAAAACCAAGGTCCTTGTTGGTGGGGCAACCGAAAGTGGGAATGATGGGTTTTTAGGTTCTTATGTTTGTAAAGGTGGTAAGGATTTTGTTAATGATGGGGCAGCCAAAAGTGGGAATATTTGGTCCTTGGAAGGTGTTGAGAGTAAGAAGACAAATGATAAGAGTATTAGGGTATTTGGTTCTAATGATGGATCAAGCGGGGGAGTGGCGGTTTCCGGTAACCAAATGGTTTATATTAATTTTGAAAAGGGTAATTTGAATCCAGTGAGGGGTGATTTGGATGGTCAGGCTATTGATCTTTACGTTGATCTTGGGGATTTGGAACCTCTTTTTCGAAAGGGGAATGTGGGGGAAATTGTTGCTTCTCCGTGCCCTTCCGTTAGAAGGCCGGAAAAAAAGAACTTTTTGCCTCCAAGAATCCATAGGATAAAGACTCAAAGTGGGGCTCGAGCTTACAATTTCAATGGTATTGAAGAAGAGTTGGAGGATCATATTGATAGAGGAAAAGTTGTTAGAGGGAAAGAAGATGACAAAGGCTAGACTCTAGCTGGTACTGTTTCTATTTCTATTTTTTGTGCTTTCTTAGCTTTTTGTGGGAGCTGTTTAGCGGGCTGTATTCGTTTGGCTCTGTGTCTGTTGTTTTTGCTCTTAGGCTCCTTTGTTGTGCCCTACTTCTGGGCTTGTGTTGTGCTCTGTTTTCGGTTCTTGGTTGGTTGCCTTTTGGCTTATCAATAAAGTATTTAAGCTGTTCAAAAATATATATATATGAGATCTCATAAATGATCAATGGTACTATATTTTAATTAATATATCAGTTTCACATGAATTCAACAGTTGGATTGCAATGCAGTGGATAAGTGGATTAAAGGATATAGAAAAGCTATAATATATATATTTTGAGTTTCTCTCACTTCTCAGATCATTGTGTTGCTAGAAGAAATTTGAATAGAAATCTACATAAATTATGCAGTTCTTGAATAGTACCCAACTTCAACTTGAAGGAAGACAAAAACTACATAAAAACAAAAAGATACCATGATTTTTCTAATGAGATTCAACCGTTCTAATGAGTACCAAAATGCAAACTTAAAACCAAAAACATCATCACTACCACTTTATAGACTTTCCGAACTTGAACTATAGTAACTGGACACTAACTTCTAAGGGTGCTCCCTAGAAGATCTTTACCAGATTATCTTTTGCCGCTTCTGCAGTAATGGAAACAAACCAAACATAATTTAAATCACCATCTATTCTTCATAATGCACCTTTAGGAATTTGTTCGTGGAAAATAAGAAAATATGTGGTAGTGTTGATGTACATATCTTATATCAATATATTAGCCTTATTGAGGTTAGGTGGAAGTCTTACTGATGTATGTACCTTTTTCCTATCATTAACTTCTTCGATAATATCATCATACCGTTCATCTGGATCTCTCTCATCATCTGAATGCTTATAGCCTCCCCTATGAACCATGATATTGCACGAGGAATAATTTCATCACGAAAGATAGAACTGCAAAGAAATTCAAATCTTGTTATCAACTAAGTAGATATAACAAGACAACAAACTCCATTACCATCATCAATGAACTTACCAATCAACCATGAAAATAAGTCGAATAACTCATGCAATAATATATTAATCTACAGATGGTATATATAGTTAATTTTTGGGATACATATATATATTATTGTAAATGGAGTATATACTTCATTGTATTTGATAATGTAATTATCTTGTATTCTTGTGAATGAAGTATATACTTCATTGTATTAGATAATGTAATTGTTTTATTTTATTAATAAAATGTGTTTATATTCAATTTTATTGATTTTGTGTAATTATGAAAGATCATTGAGTTGTATTTTTATATTTGATGATTTATTCAAATTTTAAAAATTAATTTTCAATGGATATATATCCAATGAAAATTAATTTTTTAAAAAAACGTTTCAAGATTTATGATGGTTTTTAACCGTCATAATTTAATGACGGGTAAAAACCGTCAAGAAGTTATGGCATTAAAAATCATCATAAATATAAACCATCATTAATTGGCTCTTGACGCTGGATTCGTTGATAGTTTTAAACCGTTATAAAATAACGTTTATGACGGTTTTTAACCATCATAAAACACTATTTCTCTAGTAGTGTATGTTCATTAGATGAGTAGGCCACTTCATATACGGCAATAATGAATTAATGAGGCAATCAGACAGGTTTAATTAACTAAAACTTCTTCAGTCAAAATCGACCTGATTTTTTTTCGTGTAGGTTCACTGATTATGTTATGTGATAATCAATTGAAAGTACTACAAATTTGATTATCACATGAGATAGTCAGTGAACCCACACGAGAAAAAATCAGGTCGGTCCTAACAAGAGAAAGACGTCTTGCTCTACTTTAATAACTATTCAGAGAACTAATAGATATTAATAGAGGGATGAAAAATTATTTCGTCGAACTTCAATGTCCTGATCTTTCTAGACTATAAAGAATTTCCACAATTGGAAGTGAAGATTCCCATTAGAGTAAAAAGATCGATATCAATGAGTTACCAAATGGTGATGTCGTCCTCCACTCCATACCGATATCCTTCATCCTGTTTGTAGATACAGAAAATGGAAGAAACAAAAATCAGCTTAACTATATGATGCAGAACGGAAGTAAAAAAGTTTACCAACGTAAGCTCTTAGAACACACAAAACTGGAATCCACCAGAGAAAAACTAAGTTTTTATTAAAATTCAATATTATGATGCTAAAACAAATAACCAAGAGCTAAATAATCTCTGGAAACCCTAACTAAATCAAAAAGACCAAAATAGACATTTCCTAAACAAATAACAACTAAAAATGAAACACTAAAAAAAAACAATAAAACTTCAATCGCCGACAGCCTATCTAAAACAGCAAATTTGAGGACGAAAACGACCTCTACCGGGAAACCCGGGTTGGGATAGTATGGAGCACTGAAAACCCTTCCGAAAACATTTTTTTTTGAACAACAGATTTATTAATAGAGGCCAACAGGCTACAGAGAAACAGAACAAACAATAGACAAACCAACTACTAGAAAGCATGACCGGGGTGGTGACAAAACAGGGGACAAAACCCAACTCCAGAAAATAGAGCAGAAGCTAAAAACAAAACCCCTAGAGGGAGACAACAAAACAATCACGAAACACAGCAGACAGCAAACAACTTGAACCAAAACGCTCTAGAAACTCTAGATCATCATGTCGCCTCCATTTGACGAAGCCTTCTTGGCCAGCATATCAACAAAAGAGTTTGAACCTCTTGGATTAAACAGCACCATTGTGTTAGTCATAAAGCTGAGCTTGTTGCGAATGTCCAGGATACAATCCAGATGAGCAACGCTACCAATGCCGTCATTATTAATCCAATCTACAGCCACATTTGAGTCACTAACAATAGTTATTTTTCTTCCCCTGGTATCATCTCTAGAATAACAGAGATAGTAAGCCTTTTGGATGGCACAAATTTCAACCGTTATCGCCTCTGTGAACCCCAAAAAAGTCGAGAAGATACAAACTATTTTACCATTTGTGTCCCGTAAGACACCCCTCATTCCCGCCGGACCCGAAATCCCATGAGCGGATCCATCTACGTTGAACTTAAAAGAGTCCAAAGCCGGCAGAATCCACTCTTCAAGCTTAGAAGTCTTCACCTTTTTTTGTCCACACAACATTCCCTCAAGTTGAGAAGAATTGTCGTCACTGGTTCGGTGGAGCCTTTCCCATGGTGTTTAAACCACCATGCGACCCTGAATCTAACCATGTCAAGACCTTGATCCACGCTCAGAACTTTGCCTTGGAAAACCAGCATGTTCCTAGACTCCCAAATGGTCCAAACTGCGGTGTAAAACAGAGTGCCCCAAACGCGCTCGAACTTCGTCGACGGGAACAGACCGTGTCAGCCACACAGCCACCCTTTTAGCGTGGCATTTTGACAACTCGAAACCTCCCACCAACTTATGGCAGCTATCTAGACCTTCCAAGACCAGGGACATAAGAGAAAGAGATGATCTATAGATTCGGAGCTAGTGTTACATAAGCCACATTCCAGACCAGAAGCCGGGCCACAACCGAAATGTTGAAGAACATCTTTCACCGGAACCCTACCTCTCAATAATTGCCAAGCAAATGTCTCTATTTTGGGAGGACAAATCTGTTGCCAAATATAGTTATGCACTTCCTCTCTACCAACAACAGCCCTTTCAAAACTCTTCCTAAAGGACCTAGCTGTGAAAACTCCCTTCAAATCAAATGACCAAAAAACTATGTCTGGGAAGTTTTTTCTCAGAGCAACACAATCTAAAAAAGTTTGAAAGCTTCTCCATTGATCGATCTCCCAATCGAACACATGCCTTCTAAGAGGGATAGCCCAAGTCTATCGATCACTGGACCAACTACCAAAATCCTTAACCAATCCTTTCTTCTTCGTAGCAAGCGTTAATATTCGAGGGAAGGCGAGTTTTAACGGCACCCCATCACAACAAATTTCCTCCAAAAACCTGGCTCTACACCCATTCCCAATCATGACTTTGATGCCGTCATTCAAGATATTAGCCGAAGTAGAGCTCCCATTACAAATGCTGCCCACAGCCTTCACGAAAGGGGAATTAGAAGGAGTGCAATTCCAATCCCATCTAAGACTAATCGTTTGGAGGTGGTATTTAGCGCATATGACTTTCTTCCAAAGAGACTCCTTTTCTAACCCAAATCTCTATATCCATCTAGCCAAGAGACTAGAATTTTTTCCCTAACACGACCAATCCCTAAACCACCTAAATCTTTCCCTTTGCACATTGACTCCCAATTAACCAAGTGTAGCTTTTTCTTGCCCAAATTGTCGCCCAAAAAAAAATTCATTTGCAGTCTTTCTATGGTTTTCGCCACACTGACAAGAATTTTGAAAACCGACATGAAGTATATCGGAATACTAGCAAGCACTGCTTTGATCAGAACAAGTTTCCCACTTTTATTTAGATACTTTCTTTTCCACAGAGTTAACCTATTTTCAATCCGAGAGACCACCGAATTCCAGAAAGCCTTTGCACTAGGCCTACCCCCTAAAGGTAAGCCTAAATAAGTGATCGGCAAAGACCCTTTTTTACATAAGAACAACTTTGCCCAATCTTCTTCTCCCATCCCTATTTTACCAATTCGGGTCACATTGGATTTGTGGAAATTCATGCGCAGCCCCGATGCTAACTCAAAGCATCTTAAAATCCTTTTGGCATTGAGAAGATAATCCACTCTAGGTTGAAGGAAAAGCATAATGTCGTCCGCAAACTGGAGATGAGAAATATGGACATTATTACCTTCAAAAACTGCTCCTCTCATAAGATCCAACTCGTTGGCTTTCACGAATAACCTATGAAGGCCTTCAATAGCAATATTGAATAGAAATGGCGACAAGGGGTCGCCTTGACGAAGGCCTTGCTCAATCCTGAATTGCTCCATGGGACAACCATTAACTAAAACCGATAGGGAAGGAGACACAATGCAGTTTTTCATCCATTGACGCCATCTTTTTCCAAAACCCATTTCACCCATCATAAAGTCGAGATAGCCATTAGCCACACTATCGAAGGCTTTCTCAAAATCTAACTTCACTAAGAGGCCACCACTCTTATCTTTCTTCCGCTTGTGAATTATCTCCTCCGCTATGACAAACCCATCAATGATTTGTCTACCGCTAACAAAAGCCATTTGAACTTCACCGATAATCGAGCCCATCACCTTTTTCAATTGGTTGGCCAACACTTTGGCTAGTAATTTATACATCAAGCTTACTAAACTAATAGGTCTAAAGTCTTTCAAAGAATCCGGACGACTACATTTTGGTATGAGAGCTATAAAAGTCTGATTTATGGCCTTCACAGTTGCACCATCCAGATAGAATTCAGCCAAAAAGTTCATAAAATCCCCACATATGATCTTTCAGTTTGCCTTAATGAAGTTGAAATTCATCCCATCCGGCCCAGGAGATTTGGAGCCATCGCGGCTTTTCAAAGCTTCAGTGACTTCCTCTGAACAAAAAGAAGCTTCCAAGAAAGCATTTTCAGTTGTGGAGATTCTCTTAAAGTGAAGACCTATGATTCTCGGGCGGCTCCACCTCACATAATGATTGGTGAAGAAATTCAAGATGCCTCTTCTCACCTCAGCTGGTTTGGACACCCTTCTGCCCTCCACCTCAATATCTCCTATCTGATTTTTGCATCTTCTCGCATTAGCCATGTTGTGAAAAAATCTTGTATTTTTGTCCCCGTCCTTCAACCACCTTACCCTCGATTTTTGATGCCATTTTTGCTCTTCCAATCTCAAGTGTCTCTATAATTCTGATAACACCTGCAGTCTTTCTTTCCTCAAAGTTTCAGACCATCCCATAGACCTAGCAGATGCTTCAATTGTTGCCAATTTGGCTTCTAAGAGTTTGGCAGAGACAGAATTTTTCACGGATAGCTGCACCCAATTTTTAATTCTATGTTTAGTAGCTTTGAGTTTTGCAGACAAAATCTTGCTCTTTGATCCACCTTGAGTACCCGAGTTCCAACCTAAAACAGCCTCCTTCATTAGGTCTTTGTCCTCCAACGTACCATCCGTTATAGAACCAAAATGGACAAGGACCCCAATCATCCACCAGTTCTCCAATCAATAGAGCGTTATGATCCGACAAACATCCTACTAGACCCCTTTGAATTAATCTCGAAAACCAGTTGAGCACAGAACGGGAAATCACAAATCTATCGAGCCTTGCCCATGAGGCTCGGTCTCTAAAATTTGTCCAGGTAAAGGTCATTCCATGAAGTGGAATATCTATCAGCCTGGCCAGATGAAGAAACGTAGAGAAATTTCTTATCGAACCCATATTGCAAGGACCACCTTTCCTTTCCGAAGGGTCGAGGACCGTGTTGAAGTCGCCACCAATAACCCAAGGCAAAGGAAGAGAATTTTGGTGCATTACAAGCTCATCCCATAACTCCTTGTGATCACTCTCTAAATTGGCTGCATAAACATTACAGAACACTACCTCCCTTTTCTCTTTCAGGAGTTTACCAACCAGTATAATAAATCGCTTGGACGAAATACAAGATCTTACTTCAAACATGGTGTCGTTCCAAAGAGAAATCAAACCACCAGCTTTTCCTTCCGCATTAACTCCAGCACCCCTCAGTAACTGAGTACCACCAAGCGAACGAATAATACTTCTATCAAAGTTAACGATTTTGGATTCTTGGATAAAACACACCACTGGATTAACAGACTTGACCCAGCCTCTCACCATCCTCCTCTTTTCATTCCTGCCCAAACCTCTTGCATTCCAAGATAAAGCTAACATAAAGAAAAGAAAATCCCTCCACAAACTACGGACACACCACCAAAATTACCTACTTTCTGTGTTGAATCTGATCTTGTCCTTTATCTCTCTATTAGCAATAACTTCTACCATTTCTTTTTCATTATTGCTGAAGTCGAATAATAGGCAATCGGACAACTTAGCTAAAAGTTATATATGCCCGTTTCTTCAGACCAGCTTTCTTCGGACCAACTCTTTTACCCAATTTCCTATCTAACTTTTCTTCGAACTCTAAAGCCAATTGTCCTACATCACTATATATCAATACGTACGCACCAGTTTCTTATATATAATGAAGTCAAACTAACCTTATCATAACCATCATCCTCCGGAGCTGGAGCTTTGAAGAAGTTGAAAAAACTTTCACAATCTTTGGTTTCCATAGATTTGGCACTCCATAATCCATATTTTTTCTCTACGAGCTCCTGTGACAAGCACTTCCCTGGATACCATTCAATTGGAGTCCTACGATGTAACCAAACACAGTGAGTGAAATTAAATAGAAACTAAACCTCTAAGTACAACACCAAAATTTAACTTACCCAATTGCTTTTTCCGGAATAGCCACAAAATCATCACTCATGGGATATGTCTTTGTCAAGACAGAATTTTTAAAATAAGGATTAGGATCAAAGAGAAACTCCAGCTTGAAACCTTTAGGATCATCAATTCTACACCACTTGATATCTTGAAGATACTTGAGAGCCCCTTCATCACGTTTGGAGATCTACTACAAAAAAAAAAAAAAAATCATAGTATTTCTACCATCCATTTTACAAAAAAAATCTGCAATATCAATGGCTTTACGTGATCGTTTACCTCTTTGGCCAGAGCATCATTAAACTTCATCGCAGTAAGCCAGAAGTTAGGCACCCCTTTCTCTACAATAAAAAAAATGTAATTATTGATCATAGTAACAAATAATACATTAGTTTGTAAAGATCTGAAATTTGAAAAAGAACCCTCTTTTCTTCTTTTTTTAATCAGCAGCATAATCATTGACAAGAAAAACAAATGTATAAGAGATAAATCAGAAATCCATCAACCCTACAAACTGAACCATAGTGAAAGAAATACCTTTTGTGGCTTTATCTCCATCTTCCTTAGTAACATCTCCATCATCAACTTTTACTATACCATTCACAATTTCACATCTCTGCAAGTCCAGATACAAAAACAGTGTTAACCAAAAAGTCGTACGTCTTCCATGCGTGCAAATCAACAATATATGGAGCGTAAAAAAAATAACAATAATAAAGTTGTGATTCAGTACCAAAAATGTTAAACTAACACCCGATACATTCTTCATACCTTAGAGTAATATGGTTCATAAAGCTTCTCATATTTAGCCTCCAAAGCCGATATCTCCTCATAATACTTTTTTTCCAGTTCATCACGTTCGCTCTGAAAAATGAGAATTTGTATAATGTTGTTAACCTCCAAATTAGTGACAAAAAAATATCAGAGGACCATAATCCCACTACAGCACTACTAGCTATACTCTTTTTTGAACTGCAGCAAGAGTGAGGTGAGTAGCTATACTCTAACACATAAATACATAAAGATCGTGTGAAGTGAAGTACCTAATGACCGGAAGATAAGCACCAATGGTCAATTCACATCTACATACATGCCTTAATAAGTATATGCCTCAAAAACACTGAAAAATAAGGAAGCACCGTATACGTGATGTAGATGGCTTACACAAAACTACACCAAGAGGCTTGCCTCAGGCCGAAGGCAAGGTTTAAAAAGAAAGTTGCTAGTGAAAATGTATATTAATTCAAACAGAGAAAAGCACATCTCATGCATTCAATGGCAGAAACAACATAAACTCTAAAAAACATATGCATCTATACATAATTGCATGCACGCAAATGCGTTCAATCATTCCAATTTTAAAAATTCAAGGTCTTTTTATGAAACAGAAGTGAGGAAATATATCACTATGAATTTCACTAGAATAATAACAAAGTTGGTATGTGCGTATCATGTTATGCCACTTATAGAAAGAGTTATGCCACCCTGAATTCCAGACTAGCTGCAGAAGTTTGAAGCTGAACAATATGATATGACACAATGTAAAGAATATGATACTTGACCGACAAACCTGAATCTGTTTTAAGACATCAACTTTCTTCCGTGCATTGGGGGACAACTTTGCCAGAACAGTTGAATGTCGTTTGTCCAATCTCTGAAGGTTATTCAGCAAAAGCATCAAAATCAGAATAAAAAGAGAAACATCAAAGATATACTTATGAAAAACAGATTTTTTTTTTTGAACCGCAGACATATTATCAGGCAAAGCCAAATGCCAAAACAAAGAAGAACCAACAACAAGAAAGCCAAAAAACAAAGAAGAAAGAAGAACCAGCTAAAACAACGCCCCCACAAACAAAAACAGAGCACCCCTAGCCAAAAAAACACATCCACCGCCACACTAGCCATAGCAAACACCAAAGCACAACAAGTCAGCTGTCACCCCCAATCAGGACATTCCTCAAATCAGATGCTCAGGCATTCAAAGTCAGTTTAAGGTGTTGAAATGATTTTGCAACGCTATGAAATACAGGAAAGTAACACATATTTTTACTGGCACCCAGAAATTCTCCTCGAAACATATTTTTAAATCGCCATTTCACATCTTCAATTAAGAAAATATATATTTAAAAAATAATCAATTTCTCATTGAGAAAATTTAATAGAGGCTACAAAGTGGACAATATAAACCAACAGATAACTAAAAAAGGGTACAGTTTGATCACTTGCCTTTTCCGCAATAAAAGACATTGCTGGATTCCATGCACTAATCCCTATAGACAAGCAAGCAAATAAACTTCAAGGCTTAATGTAGATTCAAATGCAAACACACGTATTGATGTCACATAAATATCATAATGATTTATTGAATTCTGAAAATAATTATGTAAACAAATCCATATACCATTCAATTTCTCCATGTGACAACCCAATAAGCTCTTAAAACTAAACAGATTATTTCAACAAAGTGCACAAAATCTAACAAATTACTTGGCATTTAATAAAAAACCTAGAAATTTTTTTCAATTATTTTATCTTCTACTATACCTTTTCAAACATTCTATTTATATAAAGCCATTAGAATGAAATCCAATAAGTATTAACAACTCAGTAACAATAAAGATCCTGTAGAGTAGCACGCCCAACAATGAAATTTTCGACAAAGATAGAATATCTATTGACACTAGTATTAAAATTGATATTCTGTACACCCATAAATCACAGTTTATATAATTGATTTTTCACTAATCAAACCCTTCAATCAAAAATTGTTCAAAGCCCGACACTTTTTTTTTCTTATTTGTTTTAAAACATAAATAAAGTTTCAGGTTTAAAACACTCATTCAAAGAGCATTTCAAAAAAAAAAAAAAAACTCATTCAATGATCAAAAATCCAACTTGTCCAAAGAGTATAAAAAAAAACACTCACACAGACTCAATCACATAAACTAATATATTGTATACAGAGAAACAGAGATAACGCAGTGTTTTAGTGGTTACATTTTCGAGCCAAAATTACATACAAACATCACAAATAATTATAATATGCACTAAGACATTTACAGTGACGAAATCTATTTTCTCTCTTGTAATTTAGGGTTCAATAGGGGGATACCGGCGGCAGAAGCGGAAGCCGCAGCGCCATGATCAGACAAGTCCACGTTATAGTTGTTACCCGTCATTTTTTTGTTTGGAGGGAGTGTTTGTAGAGGCCATGAAATTCGCAAGAAAAATAAAAGAAAACCAGAGGGAAACAGAGGAGGAAAAACAATATGAATATAATATTTCTCTAGTTTGATTGAAAACTTCAGGACCAGACCTGACTAGAGAATACCCTATATATAGGAGCAGGATCAGCAGCCTCTAAATTGCACAAATTCTTACACATGTTATGAACCATCATATTTAGATATTTTGAGTGGTTAAGATCTATTTAAATCTCAATAAACATAGGTTGTTGTACAATTTAAATACATAATGTTTTACTCTCCTCTATCATATATTTTCTCTCCTTATTAATGAATAATCATTTATTTCAATTTTCTGTCTTCTTTTCTCTTCCCTTTCACTTGCAAATTTTGTTTGGAGCTGAATCTGTCAAAACCACAAAAATGAATTTTTATATGTAACTTTTATATGTAACTTTTATATGTAAATTTTATAGCTATTTTTTCATTTGATTTTTTTTTTTATTTATATTTTTAGTATACTTGTATACTTAGTACTAACTACTAAGTATCATTATGTTGTTTTTGCTTAACTTTGAGAACTCGAGTTTTTGTGAATTTGGTTCCACACCGAATTCATCGAAATGACAAAATTGGATTCTTATATCATATGCAAATTTTGTAGTCATTTGATTTTTTTCATATATTTACATTAAACGCGCATGTAAGCTTAGTACTTGTTCGTCCAAACCACAAAAAAGAATTATTATATTATATATAAATTTTGTAGCCATTTTTTTCATTTGAACATTTTTTTTGTTATATTTATAGTAAACGTGTATGCTTAGTACTAGTTATAATTATTTTTTGTTACTTAACTTCGAACACCCGAGTTGCGGCAGATTCAGTTTAAAACCGAATCCATTGAAACCACACAAACGAGTTTTTTTTATTATATGCAAATTTTGTAACCATTTTTTTGATTGGATTTTTCTTTTGTTTATATTTTTATTCAACTTGCATTGTCTGCTTAGTCCAAATTATAATTACTTTTGTAGCTGAACTTTGAGAGAAATTTTCAAGTCAAGTACGCATTGATATAACTTCATCAGTGCGTTAGATGTAGACCATTAGATTTACATATTTTAACTCAAAGAGTATGCACTTGTCAAAACTTCTCCATAATCAATGGTATACATGCAACGCACTGATTTAAGTTATATCAGTGCGCACTGAGGAGAAAATGACTGGAACTTTGAGAACTTGAGTTTTGGCAGATTCGGTTTAAAGCTGAATCCGTTGAAATAAAAATTAAATGATTTTTTTATATAATATACTTGTTGCCATTTTTTTTTTTGAGTTTTTATATAAATTAATCATTTTTTTGTTGCTGCTCTTGAGGTTGAGCCCGTGGCCTTAGCATCAAGTATATATTTGTCTTCTACAGAGCAAAAAGATAGAAAATAGGTAACAAACCAATTGTTTAATATATTTATTATAATTTTCGTAGGCAAATTAAAATCAAACCATGTCAACTAAATGCATGTTTTTTTTATACTGTTTTAAGATTATTATCAACCAAGTGTTATAAAAATATTAAAATAGTAGGCTTACAACTTAAGTATTTTCTTTGAACTATCAATTACAAATTTAGGGGTGAGTAATAGAGACATGAATATGATTTGAATTTACAATCTCCCTCATCCATGGGATATGGATATTCTCCTCAATTTAATTGTTCTCACATTGTCCTCACTTCTATAACAAGTCTCATATGTCTAATATAGCAAATCAATGATCTAGATTATTTCTATTAATTTTTATGTCCTTACTCTATCAAATTAAAACATAGAATTAATCAAGACTCTTGATTTAGGTGGGGATAAATTGAGGACAATGTGAGGCGAGGAGGGGATCTAAATCCCTCATTCATGACCTTAACTTCCATAAATAAAAATTAAAAAAAAATCATATTAGATTTACTAAACGTAATGCAGTATTAATTACCAATAATAGTCATAAAACCTTTTATAGGATAAAATCATTAATTATAGAACAGCTAAGAGTTTTACTGTCTTGCCATATTAAAACTGCACACCTCATTGAGTTAATCTCTGGAATCAAGAGTAGTGAGGCCTCATGTTTTGAGAGAAATAAACTATTTATCTCGTTTATAAGAGCATCTACAATGTAATGTTATTTTAGTATGCCACCCCCCCCCCCCCCAATAAATGACATGTGTCCAAATAGGGGTATTTTTGTCCAAAAACTCTCATGTGTTTGGACAAAACTACCCTCTCCCTAGACACGTGGCATGTATTGTGAACGGGGGTGAGCAAAAATGGACTAAAAAAAACATACTCCAATGCAGTGTCAAATTTGGCACATCAATAAATGTTGTTTTTTTAATTACAAAAATATCATTTTAGAGCATCTCCAATGCAAAAGTGACTTGCATATCAATACTCGTTGATATGTCAACAATGTCAAGAGATTTACTTCCTATGTAGCATAAAAATAGACTTGATAGACAATTAACTATTAATTTGGTTTCAAACGCTTCTGTCTAAAACACAATTTTTTTTAATGATGTGCCCATTTTTTTCCTGTTTTATTTTTTATTTCATTTTCTTACCAAAAATAGATGAAAAATCAATGTCAGCTTTAAATACTTGCTGAGTCAATCGAACAAATAGATGTGCAACAGACCGTCTGAAAGTAGACGGTCATGTTGACAATATTTAATATTTTTTTTGACACGTCAACTTGAGGGTGCATATGCACGACTACATTGGAGAAAGATTTATTAGTAGAATGTCTATTAATCCTATATGACATCTTTTTTTTTCACAAACCAATCTTTTATTGGAAATACTCTTATAATTGTACTGAATGCATTAATTGTTTACTTTTATAATTTTAAACAATAAAAAATATTTTATAAATTGAATGTATTAATTATATTTGTTGACTTTTATAATTATAAATAATAAAAAATTAAAAATAGACTTTCAAATATAATTATGCATTAAAGTACAATGCTAAAATGATGTGCCAAATATAGCATGTTACTATTTTTTTTTGTACCAAATTTGGCATTGGCATTGGCATATGCATTGGAGATTGTCTAAGCCAAACTCTCACTATTTATGGTCTTTGTTGTTTTCTTATCTTTTTCTTCTGATAAAATCAATTTAATTAATTGGACCATTCTTGAATCAAGAACAACACAAACATCATTTCACTCTCTCCGGAGGACTCTCTTAGTGCTTGTTTCATCTTCGAAGGTATATATGTAGTCTATATTTTATAACCTAATTGATCTTTTTTTAACGGCATTTTTATCAAAGCACCAAGCAAAGGACATGAGCAACAAAGGCAACAAAAAGGCGAACACACCAAAAACAGCAGACACAAAACAAAGGACATAAAGAAACAAACATCAGAGACAGACCACTAGACACAAACAAGCTAGAGCCAGCTAAATAGCATAAACAGGGGAGACAAGAGGAAAAACAAAGGCTGCAAAGAACACCCCAAGAGCAAACAACAAGCACACTCAATTATTATAAGGCCAAAGTATTTTTGTCATTGGCCCAGTATGGCCAAGGGAATTTTGGAGGCCTAATATGGCCCATTCTTACAAAAAAAAAACTATCATTTTAGTAGAAAATCTTGTATTCAAATAGAGTAATGAACATATCACAGGACGACCCTCGTGCTTAAGAGAGGAGTCGAGGTACGTCCTGCCAACTTGGTATCAGAGCTAAGGTT